>JAQGAF010001838.1:0-27103 GCA_034687865.1 Kryphioiulus occultus
CTTCTTCCAACTTTTCGTTTCAAACTAGTTTTTTAGTTACGCCGTACATCACCAGATGGAGTTATTTCAAATTTGCTAGATTTTCTTTGAATCGCATTTCCAAAATTAGTTCAAAAAGCAAGTTTTGAAATTATATTATGACCTCCATATATGTGTATTGTTGAAAATATTACACGTTTATATTAAAAAACGTTAATGTCATGCACTCAAGTAAGGTCTGCTGAATAACTGGTAAAATAAAATGTAGCACGAGGATAACATGACGATAACATGAGGAATTTAACTCTGAATTTAACTCCTTCACCGACTTAAAGTACGTGCAATGACACGGACTGGCCTGGATCATTGGGAGAGGGGGGGGCGGCTGATGGGGCTGCAGCTTCTCCCGAAATTTTCTCTACACAAAAATAAATTCCCAAATTTTTTCATAATAGATATGGCCCGAAATAAAATCCTGCGTATGGCACTGACGTTCGCTTCATTATTATTTTTATGGGCTAAAATTATTTGTAATCTAAGTTTTTATAAAACGTTGGCCCAAACATTGGTCAATGATAAATGTGATAACGTCAAATTAAAAAGGAGGATGAGGTATGGAAATTAATACTAAGTGATAACAATTAGTGTATATGATAAAATGGCTTCAAAATTGAATTCCCTAATACTCAAGACCCACCAAAGAAAAAACGCGATAATTAAAAAACGTGGTTACGTAGAGGGCGACACCTACATGTACATAATGTATGAGAAATTCAGTATGAAAATGTAATCTGGTTTTCCATTACTGTACCGAGTGGGAAGCACACGTACAGCCATAATGGGCCATTACCCAGTTTCTAAAACTACACTGTAGCTTTTAGTTTGGTGTGTCTTGAGTATTTGAATTTACGTGATGAAGCATGTACACAATTCATATTTTCGCCAAACTGCTAATAGAACCAATTCTTTCGATTATCTTTCGATTTTGTCTGGGTCATACAGTGTATAATGGGGTAATATAAAAGTGCCACTATAATCGTTGCCTAAAATTAGGAAAGATACACCGTATGGTCGCATTGGACCCTGAACATCAAAATGTGTGGATCATTGTAGGTTGTTCCAGACTAACCCTGCACCTGTACATTTGCTATTAAACGTGGCACCGTAGCGCAGACCCTTTATGCGGCCATGCCGATGAAAGTGTAGGCTCGAAACGAGGGCACCACACACTCTTATATGGCTCTGAAGACCGTAGTTTTTCCCTTCGTAAATTCCCATGCACTACTCAATACAAGTACTAAACTTGCACAGAAAAATCGATTCCCCATGAAAACAGACGAAGAAAATGGGAAAATCTATTGCGATGGAAAAGGGGGATGAAATGACAGAACGAGAGAAAAACCAAATAATGCACCAGTATAACTGCACAATGAAATCTTGTTATGCCAAGCGCTGAGGCATGGAAACCACACAAACGATGCCAGTGGTAAAGTGGGCCTAACAATAGCCTCGTTGCATCAACCCTGAAAGTCTGCGGGTCCTAGGAAAAGTTGTCGGGATCAAAATTGACGCCAGCGATTAAATTAGACCAAAACTGCCCACGCAGAAGCGGAAAATATGTACCAGAGTAACCCTTTAAACATATGCGAACCCAATGCTGAACAGGAAAACATATAACATTCTCATCTCACATACAAGCAGTAATTCGTCAACAAAGACAAAAAATATACATTATTCCTGATCAAAAACAGATTTCTTAATGAGTTTTTGCATTGATATTTGACCCATTAAATGTGATCAATTCATGGTCAGTAGTATTGGTGTAAAAACATTTTATGGGGTGCTCAAATATTCAGCACGGGATTTCATAAAAATGCAGTAAAAGCTACTTACAGCAACCTTTAAGATGCAATAATTGTGATACAGAGGAATCATAACTACAAATTTGGGTAAGTAGACTGCAGCACTCTTGCGGTCAGTGGTGCAGGTGCCATGATTATTTGTTAAATAAAACGCCATAAAACTGAATACTTAAACATCGATGGTCCTCGATTTTAAGAAATTGATTTATTAAAAAATAACATTGAATATGTGTCTACATTGTAGTTCCTAACATGATGCTATGGGGTAATCTGCAAAAAATAAATACGTAGACAAAAAATTCAGGTGCAGTAAAATTTGGAAAACTGATAAAAATAATTAAAGAATAAATAGTTTGTGTGAAAGAAAACGAGGTGATAATCAACAATCACGAAGCACAAACTCAAGTTTAGTATTGATTATGCTAAACATTTTATTCATATTAGGTGAACAAGGTCAATTTATTGAAACTTTCACCAAAAATGTGGAATTGAAATAGCATCTAGCATGTTTTGCAGATAGTTTATTTCAATGATTGCAATCATCCTGACGACAGTCCGGTTTTTGAACTGACTCTGCAATAAGTCATTAGTAAGAGATGATTCTGTCTGTCGCCTGTTTCCAATATGGTCAATGTCTTGGCACCACCTCCTACCAAGAAGCAGTAGCAACTGTCATTGCCACAGAGCCAGCACGTACAACTTACCGATGCTTTGCAAAGACAGGTTCTTTGGTAAACGTGTGATCGTAACATTGAAGCACGAGAAATAAACATTATTTCTGGCTAATTGGGAGCTTGATTGTTGAAACGATGATTTCACCTTCTTGAGTTGAAAGGACTGTTGGTCCCTGTTGAATCACTGATGGTGGCAAGAGCCTCCTGAAGTTCGGTTGTTGCATCCGATGGGGAAACCTGCCCAGATTGTTCGATACCTTCATTGGTATTGCTGCCATTGTCAACACATTCATTTTGCTCTCTTTGAAGCTTCGAAATCAGCTCCTTGACTTCATCACGTTTCTTGACTATAGTTTCTTCAGAAAACCAGTCTGCAATCTCACGGATTGGAATCGTAAAATCCATAATGGGATTCTAAATATACAATACGTATACGAAAACATGAAAGAGCACATTCTTAGTGGGCGATCCTATTTACCTGCCTTGATATGAATTTTTGAGAATTTAATAAATAATTAGAACTAAATATTTTATTTTTCCACCAAAATGGAATGACTGCACGTTTTCTGTTTAATTTAAAATTCTCCAGTTGAATTCCAAATGATTTACCATCTACAACAATGTTAAAAAAAACATTTTTTCCAAACGGTCCTGAACTAAAAAGGCACGTTTTTTGTGGCAAAGAACGTCAAGGATAATCTGTTACTCATGGCGAAATAAAGCATTTCTTGAAACTTATTCTTGAAACCTTGTTTGCAAAGCTCATAATGGAGATTTGAGAGATTACTTACATCAAAAAAGCTGTCCACATATTGAAGTACGTATACGCCACAATCGCTGTAATTTGTTTGCTGAGGTACTATAGGATAAGAGCCCTTTAGAGTTGTTTTATCGAATTTTACAACGGAAGACTTTTTTGATTGCCATTCAATTCTTAAATATCTAAATGGGTAAGAAACAGCGTGTCATTTACTGTATTCAGGATATTCTCAGATACAAATAAAGTTCATTACATAACTCACTCTCTCAAATTAACAACATATTTAGTCCAGGTTCTTGTGTGCAACGAATCAAAGATAAGTATGCATGGTCTGAAATTGAGCAATAATGTTATGACTTATTTGTAATTTCACATTCATATCCACACCACTTTGTTTCAGGAAATATGACTAACGTTTTAACCAAATGATTTTCATCACTACTTCCACCAAAGTTATTTTGCCAATTAATAATGAGAATCAATCAATATGGAACTCACTTTGAAATCCGTTTCTTGTTGATCAATGGTTCAGTCAAACTTGGCTTCTCTGTTTTTATCCTTACCGTAGATGGCTATGAAATAGATAACAGTATGAATCAACAAAAAAAATCGAATGTCCAAAGAAAGTTACCGATCGCAACCTCAAACAATACCTACCTCATTACAAGCTGTTACGTTTCCATTCTGCTGAGATGTATCCATCGGTTCTTCGGCTATGGAAGTATATCAATTGTGAATTGTTCGACTATCAAGTGTTAAGGCTACAGGCTAAAAAAAGCTAACCGTTCAAATCATTGGCATGTTCTTCATTCTCGTTATTACTAGAATCGTCTGTCTCTAGTTCTGGATTGCAGCCCACAAGATAAGGAAAGCAAATGATAGCTAATAGCCAGTGTGAGCTATACCAACAAACAGTTCAATATTCAGATCCTGTCATTAAAGACAAATATCAGAAGTTAAGACTCAAAACGAGTAAGCTTACTTTTCATTAATTGGAACAATGATAAAATCCTTTTCGAAAATATCCACATGTCGCGTCCATGTTTTTACCCGACTATGACGCCGTTCAGCAGCTCTAAATGGATGCAACGTCAAACATAGTTAGTTTTTCCAAAATAGAAAAGCAACATATCTTGAATTTTAAGAAAATAACATAAAACTGAAAATGCATACGGTAAACTATGATCTTCTGCTTCCTGAGAAGACCGTATGGATTGTTGTGAAGGCATACCAGGATGAGTCAACCGTCCATAAAAAAACGAACTAAAAATATGAGTACGGCTACGATCCGCTTCACTTAATTTCTCCAGGAGAACGTATCTAAAATAACCAAAAGTTGTTGTACATTTAGGTGACATGCTTTTTTACTGTCCAGTTTGAATTCATCATAACTATAAGCCATACTTGAGATAAAAATCAATAATGACATCATTTAGAAATTCTCCAGGCTCCAAACAAAAAAGATCTTCAGATGTAATAGTAATGCCACCAGTTACTGGTGGGGGTGGGTAAGTGGCAACCCTAAACGTTTTAAATAAATTAAGTGTTTCCCAAGTGAAACGGATGAATCCATAACAATGTTTGCCAACATACATGTCAAGCATCACAAGCAATGAAGTTTTAAGCTTACTTTAGAATTTCCGTTTTCCTCAGTTGTTTAGCAAGTGGAAATATCACAGGTGTTCTTGCGAAGCAAACGCCCTAAAAAAAAGACATTCTTATCAATAAGAGCAAACGTTTTCTAGCTTAAATATGTAATTAACCTAGTTTCTGAAAACCGCAAACAGAATCTTGTGTAATTCTTGTTCACTTATAATGTCTTGTGCATTTTTATAATCCAATTACTAGACTTTAATCATGATATCAAGTGGAATAACACTAAAAAATTGTTAGTTACCAAAACAAGAAAAAAATTGTTAGTTACCAAAACAAGAAAAATATTATTCTACCAACATACCGCATCTTTATCTTTTGCAGCCAACCTTCCGCGTTTAGTTGGTGCTAATTTGTTTAGTTGGGCCACCAGCTGAAATAGAAATCAATTTTATTTTTGAGATGCCGTAGATTTATGAAATATAATTACGGTGTCATACAAGACCTCTTGTGGTGTGGATCGGAGTAAAAGATCATTAGCAGATTTTTGATCAATTTCCCTTAAAAGAGCTTCTTCATCATGACATAATCTGGGTCCAGCATAATTTTTCAGAATTATTTTAACGGCTACTCTGCTTTCATCAGTAAGATTCTCCGGTAATATAATGATGCGCTTCTTTGTTTCGTCTGTTCAAACAGGAAAATATCTTGAATTTTTCCTGAACTAACATAACCAAAGGTCTAAATTTGTATTTATTACCTTCAGAGGTAGGATCAAAATAGGGACCAGAATCACTATTCATTTTTAATAGGCTGCAAATTTCCAAAGCGCACGACGGCGTTGTATACATAACTAGGAGAGGAAGCATTTTTCCAAAGTGGGCAATGACCGCAATATTCATCATATGAATGGATAAAACAGCCAAATCATCTGTAAAAACACCAGCATCAGTTTAAAACCAAACTCAAACATTATCAGCATACTAACTGATAAATAATGAACAATACCGTTAGTGGCTGTTGGAATTGTCATTTGTACACGATCGCCATTAAATTCCACTGCACTTCCTGGTCCTACTTTGTGAGATCCAACTCTAATACTCCGACAGGTAAGACGAACATTAGAGACTTGAAACTGAGCAAGTAAAGGGCGTGGTGTTCCACGGTTATTCTCAGCACTCTGAAATTTGATTAACACATTGAAGCACATAACCAACCACACAATTCCAAACTTCAAGAAACGATTACAGCCAAAAATAACTTTGTAAATAGCAGTTTCAGGCTTCAATGGACCTTTCATGGAAATGCTTCTTAAAACATTGCACTTAGAAATGTATTATGTTAAGGGGATCGGACTATGCCAACCTTTGATAGGATACATTTAGCATTCATTTTCGATATAATTTGCATAATATACAATTAGGCCCATGAGCTACAGTCCGCATATAAATATTTCAGCATAAAAACTTGCTACAAGATAAACAGGGTAATGATATAAGTTGAAAAGGTTTTGCTTTATACTTCTGCATATGGATGGTCAGTAATATGAAAATTATCATCAATGATGTTCCCATCCACAGTCCCGATGGCAGAAGTGTTCTCAGTTTCCTGTTCTTCTTCTGGTTTATCTTCCCTGGATTCATGTCCTTCATCATCCGATGATATTGTTAAACATTCTAGTAGAATGGGAAAGGTCAGCATGGATGCAGCATATTATGAGATAAACTCGGTAGAATACCTACCTGGTTGCTCATTACGTGGACGCTTCAATGGTATTTTCTTTATTTTCTTTGGGGTACTTGCATCAAATTTTAAAGCATTAGGATAACCCATTTCTTGAAGGGTTTTTCCATAGAATGCTTTTTGAGTTAGAGTTGTTTTGGCTGGTTCGGGTGTGCTATTAACAAATTCAACTTTACAAACTGCGTCACTCCCAGCTCCTTTAGTGTAGAATTTTGGATTTGGAGGAAAAGGTGCCCGACACTTGACACAAGTCGTAACATTAGGTCTGGATAGCGAACAACAAACGGAGCATCGAAAAAAAAGTTCGTTTTTTATTTTAGGTTCCGCATCAATGTTAACCTAGAATACGGAAACAAATTACTTTTAAACAAAAAAACTAGACCACTACAATCATAAGAGATACATGCATTCAATTGAATAGACTAAACATTTCATCAGTACAACGTCCCTTGCAATGTTCTTGTTAATTGTAATTGTAGGTACAAAATTTAAGTATACCACAATTGCTCACACAGAGATTTCTCAAGAATAAAACTTACTTTTGAGGTTGCAGCTCCCGCATACACTGGTCTTCTTATAACTGTACTTGTGCTTTGCGTGCATATACGACTGTTGGTAACTGGCAGTTTGTTTTGGAGTGATGGGCCACTACTGATCACTGCGGTTCTAAATAATATTTTATTGATTAAAATTTTGTTAGACGCTGGTTTCCTTCAAGTTTGTTTGGGAAAAGCAACATCATAGTCTCAGAAGAAATTGGAAAACACTGATTATGCTCTTGCACTTTCAGAAAGATCGTAGCTTTTGTTATGAGAATAGTTTGCATAATTAAATCAGTATGTGTAGTTTATGTAAATTTTATTACCAAGTGATGTCAATTAAGCCAATGTTATAGAATTCTGTTTTGTAAGAGAGAAATAGGCCCTTTCTATGATTACCTTTGTGCTCACCAAATAATGAATGGGGGCATACCTTCCAGTTGAAGCACCAACATCGCGCAGGAGAACTCCTCCGATGCTACCTCTTAAGGGCTTACTGTTATTCATGTTGAGTTTCTAGAAAAAATATGTGACATTATCAGTTGATAATAAGTACAGCTTGTGCTAAATATTAAAATCTGGTTCCCATGAGGATATGAAATAAAATATCTGACATTGACTGTTTGAATTTAGTTTGTTGTTTTTCGTTTAATTACACGTTTTCAACCTTCAACTACAGGCTTGGCTGTGTTTCGGGATTAAGTTTGAGCGTAAATATTTTTATTATAATAATGTTACTAGTGCAGAGATCAGCAGGCACTAACTCGTTTGAGAGGAGGACCACACATACAGCAAGATGCAATAAAACTTGCAGATATTAAATAGGAAGTTTATCTATCGCAAGTAGGGGAGTGGCGCAAAACAAAGAAAAAAAGTTTACCTTACAAGTAATTCCAGAATGCACAACACCAGAAGAAACGTTAGTCTCACAGGAATTTGCAACAGTCTGATTGATTACAATAGGACTAACACAAAACAAACGAAAACCAACCATTAATATTCACGTAAACATCAAGATCCATTGCTTAAATTACTGCGGCAAACCTGCCAGTGCAAGCCATGTTGACGTACTTTTCAATTGAAGTGGTTATTGGAATGGCCAACTGAATGGTTTGACTTGTCATCACATTGGGCAAAAAAACAGCAATGGGAGCCCAACTCCCGTCGTCTACTGCGGCCAGAGCTGAGCAAAAGAAATCAGGACGTAAAACAAATCAGAATAAGCCATACAGAAAATAAATGTGCAAGTCAATGTGTAACAGTCAACACGTTTGATAATAGGCCATATGTGATGAAAAAATGCAGTGGCAATGTTATCAGGATTACAGCTTTTAAGACTTTTATCCATACGTTTAATTTGTCAGCACTGCTAGGCCTAGTGATTGAAGCATATTGGCCTATCTTATTAAGGTTCTTAATGGAATAAAAGAATATGCAACGTTTTAGTTTTTATACTGTACATTTGTGCAATGCGTAAAATTCAATTAACTTATTTAGAAATGTTGGATATTGCAGCAGCATGACATATAGAACATACATGCAGCCTGCATTTTGAATTTCAAAATAGGATGAGAAAAAGTAGCAATTTTTATGCAGGCATACGACAGCATTTGAAGATAGTAAGAATAAAGGCAAAGAAATGTCGAAGGATCATGAACATAACCAATTTTTAGTCTCGTGGTCTGTAAAAGAAATTGTAAAATGTCAGCTGACACTTATTAGAATAACTTGAAGCAATAAGCTATCTAGGACAACGCGATACAATATACAAATCGAGCTTCCTTCAGAAAGCATGGGGCAATGAATTGACGTTGGTATCATTTGAGTACTTATTATGGATGAATGTACCTGAAAATGCTAGATGTGTTTTCAATTGAAAATACAGATTATCATGCATTTTGAGATGCACGAGAAACAGAGGTCTTCAATAATATAGGCCAACTGAAGTGATTTTGCCGACAGACTGCACTGTTAGTCAGCCCAAAAACAGGCCTTATCACTAAGCACAGGAGTTGTTTGCCTTTGGTTAGCTTGCCTTGGATTCCAATAGTTCTAGAAAACTATCTTCCAGTTGAACTAATTTCGATTCCAGTCTCTGTGCCTTGAAGCAGATATGGAGATTCTCCTTTCCTTCAGCTGGCTATCACTAATTCTAAAACTCACTTGTACTTCAGCTGGTAAAACTATTTAATCTCCAAACCACAGTAGCAATAACTGGAAATGCTCTGGCAAATTACATCTGTTCAACTCTCAATCTCCAAAGGAACAAACTAACTCAATTCCATTCTCTTATTTTGAAAACTAGAATCATTGCATAAGCTTGCATGTGCGAGCAGCCCATGCCAACCAAATTTAACTCAAACATGAAGTATCCCTTATGATGCATATCAATACATTCATCCATCATAGATGACCCAGTGTGATGGAAAATGATAGCCACAGCTCAAGAGGCGGAGCTTCTAGGCAAACAAAATGCTTTTCTGAATTTCAAACACGCAACAAATTAAATTTCCTTGACTATAAACTCGAGCGAATGCAATTATGCATGACCATAGCCTCCTAGATATATCTATTTTACATGTATATATAGGGGGCTGAGGTATGAAATATGGACAAGCAAGCATGTTTGGATTAGCAAGGCATAGGCTAACCCCTAAATGCAATAGCAAAATTGAGGAATCTGACGAATGCAAAATTCTGTTATTGCAGACACACCTCCGGAGCATGGCCTTGTTTTTCAAAGGTTGTATTTTTTTGTAATCAAAGCCCTAAACGCTGAGGATAGGGGTCAACTTTGCGTTGCCATTCGACCCATAAATAATTTAGGCTTAAGAGGAAATCGCATACCTTGCACTAAAGACTGCTGGTTAGTAGACATCGCCCACTCACTGCAATTTAAACGCAAACTATGCAACGGACCTCAACACAAACCCTACATTAAACAGCCAGAAGATTATTTAAAGAGTCTATTTAAAAAACATAATTGAAAGTAGCACCTTCGTTACCATACCATATCCCCCATCACACTACACTCTAGAAGAATTGCAAATACGACACTACAGCGCTTCCGAACAACTATGAAAGCGCAAAATTCTACGGCGCTTCATCAAAATGACACGTATAATGTCTACATAGGGTAAACTTGGCGGGATTATTCAAAATTAGACCAAGACTAAATTACATGTACATGTATGGCAAAACAGAGAAAGTACTGGACATTGAAATGTATGCTGCAAAAGTCACCAAAGCTGCTGTGATAGTTACCACAGTGGTGGAATATTTTCGGCGCAAGTTTCAATTTGCAAAAAGCCGAACCTGCAATATTAGTTGCAATTTACCACAAAAGAAGCATAAGAAAAATACATGGACAGTGCATAATCAACGCATAGCTTCAATGGTAATCTTTTCAAGTATCATTCTCCACTTTAACAACTGATACGAGAGCCAGCCCGATATTTTAGCAACATGCAAACGAGTCAACGATATCAGTTGACTGTATCTGACAACCAGATAACTTCAACGTTTTTTTCCAATTTAAAAAATTTAACCATCACGATATAATTCCGTACAGCTAAAATCAGTGTTAGATCAAAAACACCATCTAAATAACTCCATATACAGGGTTCCCCCAGAGATGACATTTCAACTTTCAAGGTTTTAACACAAATTTCCGGGGCATTGAAATTAAAAAATGTAAGAAATAATTGTAGAAATAAATGTATTAAAGACATAAATGTAAGAAATAAATGTATTAAAGACTGAATTGTAAGAAATGCTATATTTATTGCTTATTATATACAGTATAAACAGAAGATAGAAATCCACTTATTTGGATTCACAGTCAAAAACGTCGTGATTAAGTGTATAAAACACAAATTTTCACAAAAACAGCAAATTTAGATTAGTTTTTTCTTAAATTTTTTTTTACAGAATTGGTTGTCATCTCTTGATTTTTGTGCTAACCAATAGATTGCCGTGCAATATCTGCTGTTGATTTGTAGAGTTTCCCGGACTTTTTTAAAAGTAAATTGATTTTTCCTGACTTTCCTAGGCCGATTCAATTTCCCTGAGTTTTCCAGGTTTTCTGCGGCTAGGGGACCCCTGGTATATTGCTTGATTTAAGATACCATAAATGCATGCACATTTTATGGATCGGATTTACAGATTACTTCCCAACTTGTACAGAAACAAGTACGTCACAGATGTAATTTATAAGCTATAATCTGTTCGCTTGGAAATCCCAGCATGGTTATCTTCCGTGCTTATCTCCAAATGTCATCTAGAGATAATTTTATCGCAAATTGGTAAATAGCGTAGGCCGAACTTGGTTATTTCACTACAAAGTCACTCAAAAATTCGGCATCCTGTGAACACCTTCAACAGTGATATTTTCGACTGGATTAGATGACCGTGAATTTTGAAATTGAGAAGTAATGTAGCAGCTTTAGGAATGCAAGCGCCCATTGCCTGGATTTCAGCTACTGTCGGTCAAACCATGGGGAACCACCTGCCACTTTACAAACCCCAAGTCAAAAGGAAGAAAAAATTGGTGGCTGACATCAGAGCCTTCCTCCTACGCCTTGCTGTCAACTGCAATGTCAATGACGTGCCAGCAGATTCAGAAAGGCTAAAAACCCTCTTCAAGCAAAGCAACCAATTCGTGGTGTTGTTAATTGACCTGTTCGACTACCTTCAGTTTATTTACAAGGCAAGGCATTTGGGTGAGAAGGTGGTCTACAAGATCGAAATGGTCTTCTTCAACATCAAAGAAATGGGGGAGCTTCTGCTGGTGATGCTGAGAAACATTATCTTGGGAGAAAAATACTTCAAAGATGGAGAAAACGAATTCAAACCAGTTTCCATGATGTACCAGAAAGCGGTGTCAGAAATTCAGGATTCGCTGGCAGCGGTCATCCAATTCACAGTGAACATCATTGCGATGGTCCACCCAAAAACCGACCTCAAGAACGCCACAAACATTACCCTTAAAAAGATCATGAACGACGTTTACAGGCAACTGCTCAGGCTCATAAACATGTTTGAAAATTTTCAGGAAATGCTGGAATCGACCAAGAAGGCATTTTATGGCGTCCTGGAAGAAATTTACAGTAAGTGAATTCTTGCAGGGTATAAAACTGGAGTGTCACTTGCACGTATAAAGGCTTTAAAAATAAACAATATTACTTTCCATGTATTTAGTTTAGATCAAAATTGATCCATGTAGCTCAATATATTTAATTTCTTTTGCAGTATTATAATTTGTAATGCAACTGATAAACCAAAATTGTATTGAAGGATAATTATACATGTACATGTAAGTTCAAAATTCAGAACAGAAGAACAGCTGAGCAGGCATCATGCTAAGTCCTAAACTGGAAACTTCTTAAAAAAAATGCGTGGAAACAACATGAAGTACACTGTGTAGTAAGTACTGCATGTTGTTTTAGACTCTTGAATTCCATATTATACTATAGGACCATACTATTACTTCTAAACTGGAAATTGTTTTAAAAAAAGTTGTGGAATTCATGAATCTAAAACAGCATCAAGTACTATACAGTACACTTCATGTGGTTTTAGACTCTTGAATTCCACAACTTTTTGGTTATAAAAATTTTCAGTTTAGGACAATAGTAAGGAGACTGCTCAGCAGCTTTTCTGTACTGAATTTTGAACTTATTATGTTGTGATTTAGTGGTTTCATCACACTGTACCTGTATAGATGTAACTTTCATAGGCCTACAATTAACTGAACCTTGTTCGTTTTGATGTCCATGTTACGTTACGTATGTTATACGTTATGTTTTTGTTTATTTGCAGCTCTAACGTTGTGGAAGATAACATTAGCTGGTGTAACAGCCTTTTCAATATTTACGGTTGCAATGCTGATTAAGTTAACAACGATTTGGGTAGTTTTATTAAGTGAGTATAAAGGGTAGACTTCTAAAATGTATCATAATTACCATCTTAATTATCAACTAACTTAATTCTACAACGCGACACTAAGCTCAGTAAACTTGAAATTTCCATATAAAATACACTTTACAGCCATTTTCAGTAATTAATACATGTATATCGATGGATGACACTGTCCATGGCAACGAATCAAAACACTACATGTTACTTCATGGTTAGATTTTGAATTACTCGGAAAATGATAACTCAAATTAATTTGAAAATGAATTGTTTACATCTTCAATTCCTGTCCAGAATTCGTAATCCAAGGTAGATTGTATACATTTAAACCTTTGAATTGTGGTGTTTTATGCAGAGAAACGTGTTGAGATTATTGTTAATTATATCCAATATCGTCATTATCTTAAAGACCTTGGAGATAAAAAGCCTAGGTTATCGATTCAATGGCCTAATGTAAACAGACGTTTAAATTACTGAGCCGCCATTTTGATTATGGGGAAGCCTTTGTGATATGGCTCGATAACCGTATACGACTAATTTGATGACTATAACGTGACATTTTTTATCACAGGTGCTTTGTGCGCATTGATTCTGTGGCATATTGCCAATCAACTTATAGCCATCTGCCCTTCGAAGCAACTATACGAAGCATTCAGCGCTTATGACTTAAGAACAAATACTGTAAGCATGTCGATACAATTAACACTTCACTTGACTAAACTACATTAATTCATAATCCGTTGGACTGATCTCAGTTAATAGGAGCTTATTGCAGATATGTTTGATTAATTTACGCAATTATCATTCAAATTGAAATCCATTGTATTTTCGAAAATTGCAAAGGGTTTCAATGGGGTTCAAACTCATTGTATTTTTCAAAAAATACAATGTTTCAATTTGAATAACAAATGCAAAAATTCATCAAAAATCTCGTTATTTTTTAATTAGAGGAAGTACAGTGGTCGAATAGTTCCTCAAGACTGGTTTTCAGGAAGCAAGAGAATTGTGATTTCCAAGGAAAAAACATTAGAAGAACAAGGTGGTCAGGATGTGGCGTTCTGATCGCAAATCTCTGATTTTTATGATTGTTGAGTGGCCTGACGCTTATCAGGACTATGTATGTGGTAACAACTCCAACAATTTATGAAATACAAGTGTAAAAAATGTTGAATAAAGCCAACTGAATATATTTTTTTAATTAATAAAATATCCTCGTTTCAATGAACCCATCAATAACTGTACATCCGTACATCATTGAAACGTTGTACAGGTGCACATCATCAAGTCCTTACCACATTATACAATTTTTTTTAAAAGTGTTAAGTTACAAGAACCAAGTTTTGCAAAAAGGTAGAACACCTAGTTTTTTACTTCATGTACAGTATTTAGTCCACGTGGAGTGCCAGAAGGTGGTGTTGTAATCGCCAAAAACCAAAAAATGGATTTTATACAACTTATGTACGAAAGCATAAGTGCATGCATAATAAACTAGGAGAATGTAATTTGCTCCGCATATCCTACTTTTAACAAGGGTTTCCAAAATCTCGCACCAGGTAGCGAGGTACAGCTGCTTGTTAAACAGCTTGGGATAAACAAGCTATTGTGGATTGTTTTATGACCCAATGATTTTTTTGACAAATTGCAGATGCTAATCAGTTTCAGTCGATTTCAATTTCATTGCCTCGCGTGACTTGAAAATCATTGCATCAAAAAATCGAAAGTTACAACCGTCCAGATTGCTACACATTTACCAAGGTCAAGTGCGAGAATAATTCGCGGAACATTACCATTAAGAAGGTTGCAAAGTTGTGATTACATAAACAGAACGATTCCTTCGTTGAACTTTTATAGAACGAGAAAAATTAGGCGCATGTAATTACTTTTGCAATAAAACTTTTAGCGCGTGGCCCAAAGTATATTTATTGCCTTTATTAGACCCATAAAAAAGTGCAGACCATGCAAAGTAGACCTGCCAAAACTTAATTTTTTGATACAATTGAAAAGTTGCAGAAAAGTACAATCATGCTCGTGAGTAATCTTAAAAATGTATTCTCATACTTTTTACATGTATTCTTGCAATCGAGATGAAAAACTTTGTTTATTAAGAAAGTCTTGTCTGTAAGAAATATTAATAAACTAAATGATTTATTTGCCTTTATCGAGATTTTTAAGCTTGCAGATTTAGAAAGCTGCAGATTTAGAACAAAAATTGCGTTTTGAAAAAACAGAATTGAATCGTAGTGTATAATGGTTCTACATTGAATAAAAATGCTCACAAGTACATGTATGTGCTATTTATGCAAGAAGTTGCTTGCTAGATTGTACAATTTCTGGTTCAATTAGCTGACAGCGTTAATTCGAAGTTGGCTTTGACCTTTAAATTTGTATTTGGAATACAGCGTACAAGTTTCATTTAACTGTGATATACTTATAAATATGAAGCAGCACCCGTGAAAGAAGCTAGTATTCTCATCAGATTGTTACTTTAGCTGCTTGATGCTCGAGTATACCCTACTAATAATATGAAATCTAGGCTGTCTGATAACCTACACATATCACGTGTGTTACTCTTGCCATTCTTACATGAATACATTTGTAATAATATTAGGGCCCTATTCCACAAATGTGTACAACTTACAAATGTAGGGACTGTAAACATATGGGATTGTGGTTCTGTGTTCCATCAATAAATATGGAATATCTTGTAATGATTAGTAATTCTTACCATTTCATTTAATGTACTTATAACTGGTAAGGTATGGAGTAATAATACAGAAGTGCGGAATATTTTTGTTGTTGGGACTTAAACACTTGTAAGTATTACTTCATACCTCTATAACTACAACGTGGAATAGGGCCCAGGTGGATCTTTGCCTTGAATGAAACTGGACTTGGAAATTATTGATTCACCTCGTTTTCCAAAACAGTTGTCGATTACAGTATTCCAATTGTACAACGTTTTTAACGACATTCTTGAGGAAACAATAAGCTCGAACCACTACCAAAATGGCCATCATCTTGATACTTGACAAACTCTTGGCCTTCAAAGTCGTCAATTGTTAACAAATAAAGCCGTTCAAACAACTGATCACTTATCCAAATACTTCAGAAAGCCCAATAGAGTATTTTGTATCAAATTCATTTTCCCATGACTGAGTGGCAGACACATTTTGGAGCAAAATTAAGTACTATTTTTGGACTTTTGGCGACAAATAGGATTCAATAGGAGACAATAGGATTATTTTAGGGTTTTTCTAAACAGTAAAATATTTTGAATGCAGTATTTCAATCTGTATTCATCTGATGTTATGTTACAATACAATATTAAAAGGACAATAGTGGTGTCATACTGCACCTACACCAAGGTAAAGGAAGTGTTGTCAACTGCACTTTTACCAGTTGTAGTCTGACAATAGCATGTAGAGGGCGTTTTAGGACCTGTTTTTGAATATTTGGGACATTTAAGGCATTGAGGAGTTTTTATTTCTTAGTAATTTTTAGGACTTGCTCGGGACTCTGCATGGTATGAGAAAGTCTATTTGACGCACACATTCTGACGACATTAAATAATTTTTGCACACATCAAACAATTTTGGTGGAATATGAACAATACTACAGTAGTATATCAGTCAGCATTATTTAATTACGACGTTTAGCAGCATATATTAAACATGTAAGCGTTAAAGCGTTAAACTGTCCAATTCTTAGACATTCATTTTTCTTAATAATTATTGTAGGGGTTGATGTATCTGAAGAAGCCCCTTGTGGGGAAAAACGTCTTAGTCAAATAATGATGACTCTTACCTCTTAGTATTGTTCATAGAATATTTTTTTCGAAATTGAAAGATGAAACGAAATGAGTGATAATATACTGCAAGTCAAATTCAATAATGATGCAGGGTTGGCTTGGTGAGCAGCTCACAATCAAAGGTTTACTGATTGGCAAATTAAGCAAACGTTTAACTGAAGATGCCAACTTAATTGGCAATGCCAAACTTTTAATTGACGATAACAATCGACAAAATGACTAACAGATTATACTAAAATGAGGCAAATATAATTTCTGGACATGCAGCCATTATTAATCCCCTGCATTAACTTAAAAAGACATTATACAGTCATTACCAAAAGAAGCGTTAAAGGACAATTTAAACGAATTAAACGTTTTTTCGAAAACATTGACTACTGGCAAATTTCCACGCCTACCAATTGCTTGCATCGGTATAGTATTCAGCATGCACTGCAACCTGTCTTTTTACTACATGTATTTGCAGCCAGGCAGCTATAGGCAATTCATCAGATCAATAGGCAGGACTAGTTTCCCAAGGTGCTAATTGGATGTTCGCAGTTTTACGACAATCGCATTTGCATCTCGCATAAAAGCATCCCACCTGTTAAAATCACAAACCTTTCCTTGATACTCTTCGGATGCAACAGAACTGCCTTGGTTGAACGCCATCTCTTCCAGAGGTGTGCTCCAGAAGTTCCAGAATTGTGCTTCAGAGGTTCCAGAAATTCCAGCACCATGCCTTCCCCAGCGGTCAATGAGGTCTCACATGACAACATTCCATCAGCATCACCAAAAAGCCATGGTCCAAAAAACGGCGTAGCCCTGCCCCAGAAGCTTGACATCGCCGAAAACGGCAGTGGTGCCACAGCCACATACTCCAAGGAAAGTCGTGCTGGGGCCTTCGCAGCTGCCTTCACTGCCTGTCTGGACGCTGCTGCCCTTGGCACTGTCATCGGCTATGCATCTCCAGCAGTGCCAGACATCAACGGACACAAGGGTCAGTTCCACCTGAACGGAGTTGAGCAGATTTCTTGGTTCGTCAGCATCATCGCCCTTGGAGAGATGGTTGGTGGGGCCTTCGCAGGTCCTGTCCTGGACAGGTACGGTCGCAAGACAGTCATCATCGTCAACACAGTGCCCTTCGTGGTGGGCTGGCTTGTCCTGGCAGCCTCCCCCAACGTCACTTGTCTTTACGTCGGGAGGTTCATAACTGGCTTCTGTGCTGGGGTAGTGGACGTGGCAGTGCCAGTGTACCTGGCGGAAGTGTCCCCAGCTGACATCCGGGGCTTCATTGGCTCCTGCTACGAACTATTTGTCAACCTTGGCATCTTCTTTGTGTTTGGCTTCGGATGTTTTCTGAGGTTCAACTGGCTGGCCATCGCATGCGCCGTGGTGCCCACCGTCATGATGGTCATCATGTGCTTCATGCCAGAGACCCCCAGGTGGCTCATGTCCCATGGCTACAAGGAGGCAGCCGTGGAGGTCCTCAAGAGGCTGAGGGGCCAGAACGCCAACATCAGCGTTGAGCTCGAGGAAATCATGGACAACATCAAGGCATCAACTGGCGAAGTGACCTGGAGAGACTTCTTGCAGCCAACCCTCTACAAGCCATTGGCCATCGTCCTGACCCTCATGTTCGTGCAGCAGTTCTCGGGTTATGGGGTTGTGTACGAGTACACAGTTTCCATCTTCGCATCCTCTGGCATCAAGCTGAGCCCTTATGTCCAAACTGCCATTGTTGGTTTTGCGGGGGTGTTCTCCAATGCCATCACAGCGGTCATCGTTGATCGTACAGGTCGAAGGGCAATGCTCATCGTCTCGGCAGCCATCATGGCGGTCAGCATGTCGGCCATGGGAGCCTTCTTCTTCGTCAAGGAAAGCAATGCAGATTTTGCTCTGGGCCATATATCGTGGCTGCCCATCTTGAGCTTGGTCATGTACAACTTTGGACTAAACATAGGCTTCGGCCCCATCCCTTTCTACATGGCCAGCGAGTTGTTCCCGCTGCGCACCAGGGGCATCACATGTGGCATCAGCATCACCATATGGTCCCTCTTCTTCTTCTTGGTTTCCAGGTATTTCATGGAGTTGAGCATCGTGGTCCACGAGTATGGCGTCTACTGGATACTGGCTGGTGTGGCCGCACTGGCCATCGTGTTTGTCTTAACCAAAGTCCCAGAAACGAAGGGGAAAACACTGGAGGAAATTGAGAAGGAGTTTCAGTGAGATTGAAATTATCAGTCGCAAATGGTATAATGATAAGTGCACATATCCCTATACAGTGGGCTGAACCTAACAGCATGTAAGTTTGGCTGGGAAGCTTGGAAATTGTTCGGCTAGGTTAGGTTTTATTATGTTATATTCGCAAGTTGCCCCGCAATGCCTGTGAGCTGTGAGGAGAATCCCACTTTTCCAAGGTGTGCAAAATCCAATTAATACCGTGGCAAAGCTAGTAAGAGCCAAGTTCAAATTTGTTGGAAGCGGTACCACTTATAAGCTTGAGTTTCAGTTGCTTATCAATAATAGTTATTTCGAAACACTGATTGAGGACCAATGGACCAGTGGATCAATACAACAATTCAGCAAGAATTTCAAGGAACAGCTTTCAAGGAATGACATTTTTGTTTTTGTATTGGATGTCACGCAATCACCCTGGTTGTGCCATGCTCTGAGTACTCAAATTGCAAACCCTCAAACATACTTAATTTTTAAACCAACCACAAACCCCTAATATGTCGCAAAGCAGTGTTTTACAAATTCTGTATCAATGACTATCTGGATTATTGTCCCAAATATCGGTGAGAATGGCGATAGGGACTATCAGAAGTACTGCCGCTGACAATCAAGGAACTGAAATATAATATGTTGTAAAAGTGTCTGAAACTCTCTTGTTAAAACATGATATTCATACTTAGTGAACTCTATATTCAAAATGTAATATGTGCTGTAAACCAGTGCGCCATTTTTGTTACCATGACGTCATATGTGGACCCCTGAAGACAATCAAGATGACAGTTTCTGAGTCTTTTTTAAATAAATACAACGTGGTAAAAGACATCGCTTAACATGTTTTTTTAGTTTCCACGTAACCATTTTTTTTCAAATGTCAAAACACAAGTTATCTGTAAGAAATCTACTTTCCCGTGAAACCAGCTTAATTCGTTTTAAATATTTCAATTTTTCGAAATTGGCAAAAAAAAGTGTAATTATGAATTAATTCAGAGATGTAAAACGTCGATAAACCGTGAAAAAAAATGCATCTGTTACTGACCAACACGAACTACGTTTTCTTACACATGGTCCAACACAGACGTAGATTTACGATGGTTCTAATCCAACTTTTTCTAGGAACCTTTCATGGAAAAAGAAAATTGTCCGCTATCAATTTATGTTGTAAGTAAAATGGAAGAAACTGGATTAAAGGGAAATTTAAATGATGTGAATTCGCGAGCAAACGAAGAAAATGACATGCCTCGATATCATTGGCCAAAAGACAACGCATTTATGTAAGTGCATATTGTGTAAAAAAAACTGCAATAACATACACGTATCCTGTCCCTACACGTAGTTTAAATTACGCAACTTATTGAACAAATCGTGATGACAATTTCATTTTCCGACTTAATTAATAATAAGTAACGAAAACAACAATTAAATCCCATTTAATGTTACTGCATACAGTACAGCTGTATGCAGTAACACTAAACAGTATCTAGTTGTTTTTCTCACTTATTATTAATTAAATCGAAAAATGCAATTGTCAGCACAATCATTGGGGGGAAGGATTAGTTTGATTCGACAGGGGTGTCCATAAATGGTGGTAAAGACCCCAAATGTGTGATGGGTTCTCACCCTGACCTAATGCTTCACATTGAGAGGGAATAGTGTAAATAGATTTCGATGGTAATTACTGATGTTGCAGTTGAGTTAGTATGTTACAGAATGTTCATTGCAGCTAGTTGGACCAACCGGATTCATCCGTCCCAGCTTCGACATTTTGAGATGGGCTCTGTCTGAAGATCTTCCGACTGAGCTGGTAAGTAGGTTGTACAAATCGGCACGATGTACACTGTAGATTGGCGGGGGCCAGCATATGACTACATTAATGAGTTTGATGAAGGTAAATTATAGCCATTGGGATTGGCTTTTGGACATAAGCTTCCATGTTGTTGCATTAGTTGTTGAGGTTTAGAAATCTAAACCTCTCATGGTTTCTCATGGTTTGAGAGGTATCTGCATTTTATGGGTTATCGTTAGGGCGATATACTGATTAATTAATTGGAGGATAGTCAGCATCCGACTACATGAAAAGTCTGATGGAGTGAATTGACAGTTGAGTAATTACCATATTATAGGATTGTTATGAGTAATGGATAGTGGTCAGTGTAACTGAGGTATAAGTCGTAAAAACACTGAGAACTGACTTGGAAACTTCTTCAAGCAGGGGATATTAATGAAAAAATAGTTTTTGACTGATATAGGTTGGTGGAATTATAGATTGGGTCATTTGCGCGGAAATTGAATTTGGTAGTAATAGCATTCATGGTGAATTTTCTGAACTTCTTAATTTGGTTCACTGTAAGTGATGTTAAGTCTATGGTATTAAATTCAGGGGTAGCCTCGGTGAGGAGGATTATAAAATTACTTAACAGGCTGTAGGAATTCGGGATAACCCCCAGCCAACATTGAAATTTGGCAAGGTGGTCCACTTTTGACTGAAAAACCATTCCGAAAACAGTCGAAGGAAAAAGCCTCACAAAGGTACTGATCTGAAATAAAGCAAAAAGCATGTAATGGACAACCCTTCGAATTTACGAACCAAAACCTGCAAAAGTGCTGATTAATTTCCGAAATTAAACTGTTTCAATAACCAGACTAATTGCCAAATGAAAACTAGGAACACACTAATGTATAATGCAATAAATAGCCTATTAACACATTCCGTCAAAAATGAAGGAGTAGGTTGAGGGTTCGTCAGCCAACAAACCTTGAAGTTTAATACTTAGTAATGCAAGGTTATATTTAATGTCTTTTTTCGGTAACCTTGCCATTGATTTCTTCCCAGTCAATTTGCTTACCAAAAAAGCACTTTTCGAGCTTTATACAATAAATTTTGTTAAATGATTGTTTTTCCAGCCAACACATTAATATATTAGTAATAAAATAAAATACTCGCTACAGCATATATTGCGATAAATATCCTTAAGAGTTTTGATGGGTCCCCAAAAGCCGCCCACGGTTGAACATTACAAGCTATACTTAAAATTGCAAGCATGTACGAATTTGCACCAGTGAAATATCATGCTCTTGGAATTAGTGCATGGACATGTGAACACTAAACTATTGTATGTTACATAATGTTTCAAGGTTGGCAATTTTAGGTAAAATAAAACCACATAGAAACCATAATGAGAAATGAGTAGTCGAAGCGGAATAAGCTGCAATGCTATAAATCCTACGAGCTAAGGTAAGCCACATTTTTGTCACAAAATTATTTTTTTTTTTCATAGCGCATACGATTTAAAGAAGTTTTCATTAGCGACGACAATTACTTTTTGAAATTACACCTGCCATTGGAAATTTTTTTCAAGTATTACCGACATGTAATTTCGAAATGGGTCAATATAACGAACAATTAATTGTATTTCAAACACGATCTACTATTTGGCTTATGCTCACTGGAAAATGCCCATGGCCAACACAATCCGTTGAATGACTTTCGTTGGAAAATTACAAATACCAGGATTCCCCAAGAGGTGAATTTTTCACTTACATGACCTTTCCATGTTTGAAATCAAATTTCCTTGGCCACCCTGACCATTGAAAATTAAAAAATATGAAAAGTGACAATGTAAGGAATGCTATATTGCTTATAATACAGTACATAAACAGGAAATAGAACACAGGGAGCAAAATTTAGATCAGTTTTCTTTTAAATTGACAACTTCATTATAAATTTCTTTCACTGAATTGCTTGCTAACTCTTGATTTTTGTGCTAACCAATAACTAATCATGCAAAAATGTTATTGATTTGTTGAATTTCTCTGACTTTTTCAAAGTAAATCAATTTCCCCTGACTTTTCCCGGTTTTAGATGTTTGAGGGAACCTTGGATAAGCTTAGAACATCTGTATAAGATAACAGCAACGCTTGTTTAAATTGACAATTTAAATTACTGTATAATTCACAACACTTCTTAATTTTATTTTTACTATAATTAGTTATGTAAAAATGTGGTAATGACTAGCTGAATTTCCCTGACCTTCTCAAAGTGAATCCATTTTCCCTGACCTTTCCATGCCTTTTGAGTTTAGTACGTGATGTTGGCCTTTTAACCATTTGCAGGCAATCCACCTTAAAAGACAGCAATATCTTCACAGAATAGGAATCCAGCCATTCCCCCAAAGTGAATGCAGCCAAAAATAGCATCAATTCTTGCAAAAGCTGACGACAGTGCACACCATGGTCGTATTTAATTCTTTGAGAAGACAATTCCGATGTTTTGCACCTACCATCTCAGCATGCCTGGGGTCAATCACGTTGGGTTGCATCCTTGGCTACACAGCCCCAACAATCCCAGAAATCAACGCCAACAGAAACCCATTCTACCTGAGCAACATGGACATATCCTTGGTGACCAGCATTGCATCAATTGGTGGCATGTTGGGAGGTCCTGTTGGTGGGGTCCTCCTGGACAGATATGGGCGTCAGCACACCCTGATGATGTTGAACTTGTTTTCGGCAGTTGGCTGGGCAATTGTGATAGCCTCCCCCAACGTGTACTGGATGTGTACTGGACGTTGGTTGACTGGATTCTGCGGTGGGGTTGTGGACGTTGCAGTGTCTGTGTACATTGCGGAGACAGTGGCCCCTAGCGTGCGTGGGGGTATGGGCACTTGCCAGTCCTTGGCCTTCAGTTTGGGGGTGCTTCTGGTGTATGCCTTCAGCTTCTTCCTTCGTTGGAACTGGCTTGCTGTTGCATGTCAGGTTATCTCTGTGATCATGGTTGCCTCCATGTACTTCATGGTGGAATCTCCAAGATGGCTGCTGACCAAGGGCTTCAAGGAGGGCGCCAGGGAGGCTCTGCAGTGGCTTCGTGACCGCAAAGACGTCTCTGAAGAACTGGCTGAAATTGAGAAGAACGTCAAGGAGTCATCAGCCTCGAAGGCCACATGGGAAGACTTCTTGGAGCCTGGTGTATACAAGCCACTGCTGATCATCATTGGGCTGTTTTTCATCCAGCAGTTCTCTGGATGTGGCATCATCCCAGCCTATATGGTGGCCATTTTCCAGTCTTCAGGAGTCCAGTGGGATTCCCAAATCCAGATTGTTGTGGTGCAGGCTGTTGGGCTGGCTGCCATCATCGTGTCAGCCAATGTCGTGGACAGGTTTGGTCGAAGAATGATGTTGTGTGCCTCGGCAGCCATTATGGTCGTGGGATTAGGTGGACTTGCAATATTTTTTCAATTGAAACAACACATGGTTGATTTTGACGTGGTCAGGTTTTCTTGGCTGCCCATCTTCTGCTTGATTCTCTACAACATTGGCATGTTTTTGGGCTATGCACCAGTCCCTTTCTATTTGGCCAGCGAGCTGTTCCCGCTGAAAACTCGCGGCACAGCAATGGGTATCGGGATACTTTCCATCTGGCTCTTCACCTTCATATCCACCTTAGCATATCCCCATTTGGTCGCCCTGATCCATGAACAAGGTGTCTTTTGGATATTTACAGCAGTTGCTATGTTTGGCTTTGTCTTCCCAATAGTGTTTGTGCCAGAAACCAAAGGCAAAACGTTGGAGGAAATCGAAATGCATTTCACATATTAATAATCAAAACTCTAGCATGCTGTCATTGACCTGTGTCATTCAGGATTCCACCGAGATAACATTTTCAACTTCCCTGACTTTTCTAGTTTTTCAAACAAATTTCCCTGACCTCCCCGGTCATTGAAAATGCAAAAATACGAAATGCCAATGTAAGGAATGCAATATTTATTGCTTATTGCATATAAACAGAAGATAGAACACAAATTTTTCAGAGGAAACAGCAAATTTCGACTAGTTTTCTTAATTTCTATTACAGAATTGCTTGTCATTTCCTTATTTTTTTTTAAAAACCGAAAACTAGCTATGCAAAATCTGTTTTTGATTTGTTGAATTCCCCTGACTTTTTAAAAGTAGATACTTGTTTCTTGACTTATCCAGGACGATTTAATTTCCCTGACTTTTGAAAAGTAGACGAATTTTTCTTGACTTATCCAGGCAGTTTCAATTTCCCTGACGTTTAAAAAGTAGATGAATTTTTGTTGACTTATCCATGTCGTTTCCAATTTTTCTGACTTTTGTAGCTCTTCCAGGTCTGGGAAAACTCACATTGGGGACCTAAACGTTAAAACTGCCACGTGATCAGCAAGAAGAACAGACATTACGTCTTCAAAACTGGCATAAGCTTAAGCATAATAGCGAATAATATTAATATAAAAGCTATCTTGAAAATGCATTTTCATACAATATGATTAGGAAGATTTATATTTTTTTGTAAGTAATTGAACTACTTTTTAAATGCATCAAATGTTTCCCGATGTATTAAAAGAAATTCTGCTGTGAAAGCCATATTATATTTGTGTTGATATTAAAAATAAACGCAGTTTACAATAAAAATATAATATATATTGAATGCATAACATGCATGTACTGCACAGCACTGGTACTACCATGGCACGAACACAAACTTATGCAAAATATTTCTAAGCATATAGTGTCTATATTGGCAGATGTCTTGCAGTTATGAGGACAAGGTCAGTGCTACTTTATGTAAAACATGTTTGTAAAATATAAAAGTTTCATGAGTCATAACTATAAGCCGGGTAGTTGAAATTGTTATTTACCACTGAGCAAATGTTTAACTACAGCTACTGTAACCAAATCGTAAACGGCTTCTCGTCACAGTGCTAACAAGATGCATTTGAATGCCATGCTGGCTTTTCTAATTAGTGATAGGAAATTACCATCCGGCATGGATATGCTCACTGATCTGCATGCAAATTTAAAAGATTCACTCCAAATCGATTCCAGATGCACACTGCTCAACCCAAAGAAATTTTTTTGTCCAGAAACTACATTTAAATATGAGGAATAATCTTCAAAATAAATCAAAAAATGAACTTGGATTTTGCATCAAATCATGCACGCTATAAAATATACCGAGATATACTGCATGCTTATCACTATTCATTTTTTGTGATAAAATAATAATAGGAAATCCTTCAGCCAGCATCTTTCTGACGCGTGATTAATGATCATGAGAATATTAAGGTCATGATAAACATTCTAGACAGATTTAAAATGGGCTTAATGAAGGAATTTTCCAATCACCAATCAGAGTAATTATCAAACCGTTGGCAAGAAAATTGAAATAAAATCTCGTGCAATGTAGTTTCCATTTTGTATTTGCCACAACTGATAGTTTTCAGTAGTATCAAAAGGCAAAATTCAGCTAGACGCATAGCTTTATCAATATTATTATCCCCAAATTATTGCTACATGCATATCCCCTGTTAATTCACTTTTCAGCATGAATGAAAATGGACATTTCTCGTTGCTTTAGGTTGTGCCATATCCTGCACATTTATTCCCAATAAGTTTATCGAAACTGCACGGTCATCCGTAACGTCATTTGCACGTACATGTCAAAATTTAAGATGACCTTCGTTTATCGAAAGCGACTACCAATGTGCTAGTTTTTCATTAGATAAGTGTATGTTAAGGCATAATAACTGGTGTCATAACTTTCTGATTGAAGATTTTGCTGGTCTAACAAAGCACAAACTGGCATTAGGCCTAGTAGCAATTTGTGCATTAGCAATAATTGCCAACTTCTTAAATAAAAAAAATTATATTTAAACTAAAACGTTTCCTAGTACATGATTCGTGACAGACTTTCAACAGATAAACGGTATCTGGTGTAAAATGGTTGGTTCCTTTGACAATCTTGTGAAGACATGTCATAATGTGTTATTTTCTGATAGCCCTAGAACAGTAACATTTTTGCAGATATTAGGCAAAAAAGCCTAGTTTTAGGGGGTGCCCCACACTTGCAAATATAACATAAGAAAACTTATCCTGACCTAACCTACGCCTATTGGTCATAGGTTAGGTTAAATAAATTTCACTTAGATTAGATCAAATTAGGTTAGGTTAGGAAAAACGAAATAATTTGCAAGCTGCCCAGTCAAGCTAACATGCAG
>JAQGAF010001839.1:0-27065 GCA_034687865.1 Kryphioiulus occultus
CCCCCCCCCTTGGAAATCAAGTTAACATAGGAGGTATGGGCGCCCATGACTGCAACACTTCTTGGTCAATTGCCTCTGATTCCAAGTTAGCAGCTTTTTGGACCCTCTTTTTTTGATTCAATAAAGTCAAAATATTCAAATTCAAAATTTGTTGAATGTTTTCCCTGACTTTCCCTCACCACATTTCATTTCCCTGACTTTACCTGCTATGCGATATACACAATAACAAGTGGGCTTCTCCTAACGGCTTACAGGTTGGCAGTGCTTGCCTGGCGAAGGGGCAGCTACATAAATTGCATTTTTAGGTTAGTTTCGGTTAGGATAGGTGAGGAAAAAGACAAAACACGAAAAACTCCAAAACTATAGAAAGGAAAAAAAACATATTTTGTGCACATCTGTAGTAAGGAATAATGTATAGTAGATTTATCTCCATAATTTGTTATTTTAGTATATTGATTATGATTTATCAGTAATATGTAATAGCATTTTTAATGCAAATTACAAACGAAAATTGGGTGCAATGATGATATTTACATTTTCAACACAATTAGTTCAAAAATCAATACCCTGAAATGTTCCATGGAACCCAGTTTGAACATCATTCTATGTAGGCATTTCATATCAAGCGTGCACATTTGGTTAAAATATATACAACCTTTTTTACTACGTTTACATGTAGAATAAGTCACGTTAATCTGAACAAGTCACGCATGTGAGCCTGTTTCGCCTGTAGGCAAATCTGTTTTAAACATGTTGACATGCACTACTTACTTGAATTTAACTTAAAAGTCTGCATGTATAAACTTATAGTATTTTTTAGACTATCACCAGTTCTAGATCATTTGGCCCAAAATTCCAGCATTTTTCAGAGTGTTGAGGCAGTCACACGCAGCAGACCAAAGTCTGGCGTGTGAGTGGGGTGGACATTGGGTGGACACTGGTCACTGGTGCGACAAGAGGCCTCACGCTTGGGGGCGCCCATTCTTCTATATCGGCAAACGTTTGTCACCAGATTTTAAATCTTTCTTCGCTCGGTTTACCTGAGTGTCCAGGACGTGGACAAAATGGACATTGCTTCTGGTTGAACACTTTGAAAACCGCTTGAAAAGAAGGCGATGTTTAATAAACGACCGAGGCTTGTATTTTCCACCTTTTTTACCTCAAAACCGAATTTTCTTTCATTTTACACCGAAATTTTGGCACAATGGCTAATAAACGTGATGTATGGTCTGCAGCAGGGTGGGATCATGGGATGTATCGAGGGCCCCAGACGGGACATGGTCTTCCGGTTGCCTGCCCTTACAGAAAAAAACCCTCCCAACTTGTTGCTATACACCTTTTGGAGCAAATGCTTGTAAACTGCGAATTTTGAGTTATGGTCCTATCGGGCTCATTGAGCTGTTTTACTCAAGCGTGTTTTTCCTGGGGATTATCACACGGAGATATGGATATACATGTAGGGCAGCCTGGGATGTTGCTAGGTCCTACAATTTCATTCACAAAAAATCAAGTTTGGTGTTTCTCTGAATTATCATCGATATATGCAGGTACATGTAATATATGTCGTGCTTGTAAAGCAACGAATGTAAGTTCATAGTGCGGTCAATAAAGTATTATTGTGCATGGAACTGTGGGTAATGTACATGTACATGTATGATTCCTGGTAAGACGAACACGATTCACTGTAAAGATTCAATGGATGGAAATCCATTTTTTAAAATAAATTTATAAAAAATGCATATTTTCGTATGGATACATGCGAATTTAATAAGTAAAAACATGTCGCCAGTTATTAACGTTGTCTTTTTACTGTAGTGACTATAAGACAGTTATGCCCAGTCACTTAAGGCCTTGGTTTCCATGCTGTTTCATTCATTTCCCAAAACCTACTTTTAAGAAATTCCTTGTACCTAAACTGCCTCGGTTTTATCCAATTCAGGTGACATGTCCGTTATATTATCAGCATAAATGATTGATTCTAATAATAAATAATTGTCAAGGTTTGCTTAGAACTTTAAACGTTTTTGCAATAAATTTTAATGTGAATTCTCCAAGGTGTGTCGTTACACAAAGAAAAACAGTTACCCAATTTTGTGTAATTAACCAAAGTTTGGGTTTGCTTCCCCAACCTTTTCGTTTATTACCTAAAAACCGTTTCTCAGAAAGTCTTTTTTGCCCAATTAAGGTAAGATATTCATTATACTCATTCCTCAATATTCATTTAACGGAAATAATTTACCTAATAATTCATATTTTGTTAGATTTTTTTGGATATTGGTACACTTAACAATTTCTGTTACCCACCCCACTTATCAGAAAATCATCTTCTGAGTCATCTTCAGGAGGTAAAATATCCATTGTACATGTAGGTTATTATCAACAAATAATGATTACCTAATGATAAATATATATTTTTTGAATATTGGTACACTGATTATTTTCTGCTACCCAAAACCACTTATCAGAAAGTCTTCTTACCCAATTCAGGTAAAATATATTCATCATACATGTAGAGTATTACCAACAAATAATGATTACCAAATAATAAATATATATTTTTTTGAATATTGGTACATTAATTACTTGTCATTAATTACTTTTGTACCCAATTCAGGTAAAATATTCAAATACAAGTACATTATTATCAACAGAAATAATTTTCTCAATAATTAATATTTTGTTAGACTGTTTTAGAATATCAGTACACTGCTCACTCTCTGTAACCCCAAAACTACTTATCAGAAATTCTTTTTTTACCCAATTCAGGTGAAATATTCATTATACTATAAATGTATAAGTACTATGAACAAAATTGATTACCTAATCATAAATATTTCGTTAGATTGTTTCATAATACATGTATTGGTATACTCTCTGACCACTTAATAGAAAGTACAAGGACTTTTTATTCTACACTTGTATGGGAAATTGTAATGTCGATTTCAATGTGTGTTGTTTGTTACCCAAAGCAAAAAAAAAACATTTTGCCCAATTTTGGGTAACTTACGCAGGTTATGGAAGTAAGGCTTTAATGTACTGTATGTGTACAAACACTAAGGTACTCGCATCAACAAATCTACATGTATATGGAGGAATTTTCGACCAGAGGGTAACCATTGACCAAGAATATACACCGAATACAGTACATGCAGACTATGAAAAAAAATCAGCCAAAATTCCAGCATGCAGCATGACAAGAAAAGCCCTAGAAGTCCAACACAAACATGGTTGTCCACGACTCAATGTCATCATTTATCCGCATTTACATATACACACTGTTGGGTACAATTGAATTCGGATAATCGGCCATTTGTGCCCGTCAAACATATACATGTACAGTATGAGAGCGGCTTACAGACACAGAGGACAAGGGGTTCTCACAACTGATGTCTTTCCCTATATCTATTATGCGAATCGATATGTAGACATTTGTGTCCTATTTATTTCTTGACAAGTAGAGGCGCCAACGGCAGAAAACATTTGGCTACAGGGACACAGACCGACGAGGCAACAATGGGACCCTGTTTTGGGGCCTAATGAGCCTCCACTGTTCCCTCAGAAAAATCCCAGTGGGCAGCTGCGAGGGGATGGCCGTGTCCTTTCAACATTCCCCAATCCATGGGCCCTTGGCTTCAACGCCATTATCTTGTTTTTAGTATAAATGTGTAAGGGCATTCAGCATGTATTGCGCCGTGTATTGTCATTTTTGAAACACATAATGACATAAGTGCGAAATATCATAAATGCCCTAAATACTATCTCGTTGTTTGTAACGCGGAAAAACTATCCTACATAAAAGATAACTAGTGTATAAATTACACGTATATTAAGCATAACAGCCAAGTTTCAGGTAGGATGAAACTGGGAGAAACTCGAGAAATATTTAAATTTCACCAATAGTTGAAAATGAAGATTTTGTGATGAACTACCTGCAAGTCCAGTATGTCATGCAGTGAAGCTTAGTGTTCAAATGTTATTCAAAAAATTAAAAATTCCAGGTATTTCTATATTCAAATTCAATACAATTTAAATTCAGTTCAGTTATATTCGTAATCAGACTGTCAAGCACCAATAAAGCATAATGTTCAATTGCTATTCAATTTTTTTTTAAATTACAGGTATTCCAATTGAAATTCAGTTCAATTATATTCATAATCAGACTGTCAAGCACCAATAAAGCATAATGTTTAAATGCTATTCAATTTTTTTTTTAAATTACAGGTATTCCAATTGAAATTCAATTCAATTGAAATTCAGTTCAATTATATTCATAATCAGACTGTCAAGCACCAATAAAGCATACTGTACAAATGTTGCTCAAAAAATCTTAAATTTCTGGTATTTCAATTGAAATTTAAATCAATTCAACAAACAATCAGATTGTAAAGTTGATTTTAAAAGCTTTCTTGCCAGTCCAGCCTGTCATGCAGTGTAGCTTATTGCTGTTCAAAAGTTCAAAAATCTTCAAATTCCAGGTATTTCAAGCATCAGTGAAACTTATTGTCCAAATGTTAAAATTACAGGTATTTCAATTGAAATTCAATTCAACTCGCAACAGACTGCCAATCATCAGTGAAGCTTACTGTTCAAAAAACTTAAAATTACAGGAGTTTCAATTCAAACTCATTTGAAGTCAACTGATAATCTGACTGTCAAGCATCAGTGAAGCATACTACATAAACATGTTCAAATGTTGTTCAAAAATTTCAAAGGTATTGTTATTTCAATTAAAATTCAACTATTGTAACCAGACCGTGAAGCTGATTTTAAACTGTAACTTTCTTGCAAGTCCAATCTGCCATGCAATGAAGCTTAGCTTCGGTTCAAAAAATCAAAAATCTTCAAATTCCAGGTATTTCAATTCAAATTCAATTCAATTGAACTCGCAATTATACTGGCAATCATGAATGAAGCTTACTGTTAAAACGTTGTTCAAGAATTTTAAAATTAAAGGCACTATATCAATTCAAATTCATTCAATTTAACTCGTAATCAGACTGCCAAGCAACAATGAAGCTTACTGTTAAAATGTTGTTCAAAAATGCCAAAATCCCTGGTATAATCAATGCAAATTCAATTCAATTGAACTCGTAATCAGACTACCAAGCATCATTGAAACTTACTGCTCAAGTGTTCAAAAAATTTAAAATTCCAGGTCAGATTGTACCATAAGTTAATATCGAAACTACTGAAGTTAAGTTGACATATGGTCATTTCGAATACAAATCCGTCCCAAGTGCAATCATGCACGTCCTAGCCTAGCATTCGGGCACTTTGGCCTATAGTCATATTGGTCCTAATCACCGGTTGTCCACTCAGTTGTCCTGGGGTCTCCGGAGCAGCAAGGGGCCTTTCGGAGCAACCGCCGATGCTGTCGTGTCTCATGAGGCTCGACTGGTTGTCACAATGGGCCTTGATTAGATTGTCATCAAAGCACGCACCCCTGAGCCGTTGGCCCTGATGGCGAAATTCAAAGGCCGTAATCTAAAACCCTGGGTGCATTGAGTCCGAGGTGACGAACGCTAGAAGGTAGCCCCTCCCACGGACCCATGGCACTACAATATTTTCCCAGGCCTCAACATGCTGTTTACAGCAAACACCGATGATCTGAATTGGGGCCCTCAAAGGCTATTTAACTAATCCGAGGCGAGCAGGGGCGTGCGGGCATTTATCCGGCCCTTTGAAAAGGGAAAAGGGCCTGCTGCATCCTCTACAAATAGGTTCGCATTGATGCGAACGAAGGTGACGGCCCAAAGGAGACCCCGATGAAAAGAAAGTTCAGATGGAAAAACACGACGATAATGGACCAAGGGCCCCTGCACAAAAAATCACCGGGATCCATACTGCGAAGCTCAATGACAAAAAAACACCAAAAATCCACAGAAAAACACCGACACGCTCGAGTTACTTGGGGCTTATGGCCGGTGGGCATGCGTGAAAAAGACCCGAAAAAGCGCCCTCTTTTAATAAGCCCTTGGCTGAATTCTGGAACAAGGAGAAATTCGAATACTACGTGTTATACGAGTTCCTCTAGACGGCGTTCTGACATACAAGTATGTATAGGAGGCAGCAGTGCCGGATGCCCCAAATCGAATCAATACATGGACCAGATAGAATGGGACGGTAACACTACCGTATCAGTTGAAATTCACCATTTTTGCCAGTGTTGTTTCTATTTTTTTTATGATTTTTCTATAAGAATACATGACAATTACATGAAGCATTTTCAATATTAGTGCCAGGAACGCTGTTGCATCCTTGGCGAAACTTTCCGAAGAATTCTGCTAGAAATAATGCAATCATGTGCTATATTGTTAAATAATATATTTATACGCTTATGGTATTATGGAACATTTCTAGAAATAATGAATTTCACGTGCATTTGCCTGAGAACATTCCCAGCAATGTTAAATGATATATTGATACATGTCTGTTATTATGAAACATTTCTAGAGATAATGGATTTCACGATTATTTGCCTGAGACTATTTTTAGAAATGTTAAATAAGATATTGATACATGTATAGTATTACGAAATATTTTAAGAACTAATGGATTTCATGTGCATTTGCCTGAGAATATTTCCAGAAACGTTTAATATGACATTAATACAGGAATATGTATTGTATTACGAAACACTTTTATTTGTAGAAATGTGCAAATTCCACCGCTTTTAGTTTAGGTTTCTGAAATACATGGTACTGTATTCTTAGAAAACGCACATCACATCGATTATTTCTAGCAGGATTATTCCAAGTTTCGTCATGGATACAACAGTGTCCCAGACACGAAATTCTGGAAATTTTCAAAAATTCGCCAAAACCTGTTTAAAAAATAAAATCCTCCTTAGAAAAAGGTATTTCATATCCATTATTTCTGGCAGAATTCTTAAAAAAGTTTTCTCATGAATGCAACATCGTTCATTCCCAAAATAATTCACTAAAATCGAATAAAAATATTTCTGGAAACACCTTAACAATTCGCTTAAACGCATTTAAATTTGTTGGTTTCCATTCGTTATTATCATTTTTAACTATATTCCTAAAAACCTGCACATCAAATCAATTTCTAGCAGACTTCTTCAAAAAGTCAAGTATATCTATAACTTATTTAAAGTTCCCAAAATCTAATTTTTTTAACAGCTGTTGTCCATTCGCTGTTACCATTCCTGAAAGCTTTTTATATTCTTAACAAAACGCGCACGAAATCCATTATCCACGAAAACCAAGTATAAAATAAAACTTTCAATACCAAAACTTTCAGCACCTTTTTTCCAAAAATTGTTCCTTGAAACTCTAAATTCGCTATAATTCATTTAAAAAAATATTTATGGAAATGCCTTAAAAATTCGCTTAAATACATTTAAAATATGTTGTTTTCCATTCGTTATTAACATTTCAAACAATATTCCTATCAAATCCATTTCTGGCCGAACTCTTGAAATTGTCAAATACTGTATATCAATGACTTTTTTCAAATTTACTAACATCTAATTTTTTAACCGCTGTTGTCCATACGCTATTACTATTTCTGAAAGGTACCAAAACTCACAATACCTTTTTCCAAAACTTGTTCCTTGTAACTAACAGTTTTTTGAAAATTAACTTTCGATTTTGAATTAATCCTTTGATTTTAACTTTTAAGTAGTTCACGTCTGTTACAATGAATTTCAAGGTGAAAACTTGGGACAAACTTCCAAACACAGGATTTTCTTGCACATTCTGGACTCAATATCAACTTTCTCCGAAAAGCAACATAAACTGGCTTAAGTGCGTGTCAGTGGTCAAGTTGTCGCGGCAACAATCCGGATAAAACCTTGTTTTTATTTTCGGAAATATTTCACTGCATCTTTTATGGCGGGGTCCTATAATGGTAGGTTGTTGGATGGCCTGTAGTGGGTGACCCGCTGTCAATGATGTCAATAGTAAATAAGTCCCTCTAGGGGTCCCCTACCTCCTGCACGTCATAATAGTGTCCACAAAAAAAATGAAAAAAAATGGCCATTCCAGCAGGGACAATGTTGCAGAGTGGACACAATCGCGGTTTTTTGTTTTTTTTCCACGAGAGTATAATTGAAATGTGGGCCGAGTGACCCCTGGCCAGTGTCCGTATCACTAGTAGCAGTTAGCCTCGCGTGTCAATAAAGTGTTCAGTCCAGCGCTTGACAGCTAAGAGTAATAAAACAACGATTGCTTCATAAACATTGTCAGTAGCTGCTTGTTTCGGGACTTTTGCTCCTTGTTGTTTTTTTCGCTACTGTTTTATTGTTGTCAGTGAATGTGATTTCGGAGCAGCCGCCATGGCCAGGTAACGAAGCCCTCGGGCCAACACCCTCTTTTTAATGGCTTCGCCGCTGACAGGAGTTTGTCCGAAATCGTGATTTACGTTGCACTCAACCCAGACTGACTTTGCCATTACGGACGTATAATATTGAAGATGCATTTGCGAGACACGATGAGGGGTTGTCCATACAGGCCACTTCACGAGTAGAACCTGTCTAAACTAATGTGTTCGGGACCGGTGCTGGATATTAGTTTAGAGAGGTTATTACTTTAGACAGTGGTTGTTAAGACAGGTTCTACTTTAGAAGGATTCTGAGTTGAATTGAATTGTGAATGATCCCAAACCTCAACAGTTGAAAAAACAAAGTTGGTCATATCAATAATTCTGATTTGAAAACAGTACAGTAAATCGATACTGAGAAAGGTATTCGCTCCTTAATAGCACAAGGGGACGTTCAAAAAATTGTCATCATATCGAGGTGTGATGACGAAAGCGAGAAGGGGGTTGACCAAATGACGAAGGCATCATTACTGCATGGTTTATCAAACATTGGGTTAAAATTCATCTTTTGTGATCCGGTTTTGCAAAAAAAATTGGTTTATGGTGAATTTTTTTTTCATATCACTCGCTTCATCATTACTTGAATTGTCTAAAATTCGTCATTTCTGAACTCATTTTTAGAAAAAAAAACTAATTTTCTTCATTAATACTTAATTGTATGAGGGAAAAGCAGTTGATAAAATTTGCAGAAAACGTTTACTTGCTTCATTTTTACTTTTAAGGGTTAAAATTCATGAGTTGATCAAATTTGTAGAAAAACCTCTTTTTCTTCATTAATGCTTGCATGAACTAAAATTCATCATTTATGATCTAATTTTTAGAAAAAGTTAATTTTGTTTATTAATACTTGCATGGGCCACAATTCATCAGCTGATCAAATTTGTAGAAAAAGTCCATTTTCTTCATTATTATTGTTATGAACCAAAATTCATCATTTGATCTAATTCGAAGAAATTCTTCATTAATTTTTTTATGGGGCATAAACCTAATACTTTCATCAAAATTGAACCAATCAGTTGATGTAAATTAATCTCGGTCAATAGTGACGTCATATTTATAATTATTATTTTTAAATGTTTTTAATTTCGCCTTTTTTCCCCACTTACAGTATGTAATTGTGGTAGAATGTGTCCTACCCTTGTTTTGGTATAGTGTTATCATTGTTATGAACTCGTAAACGAAGTTCGTCCAATGGTTTGACAGGCGGAATTTGCGACCGGAAGTCTCGTCTTCGGTCGTCCAGCAGCGATCTGACCATGGGGCAAGATTCTCTGGGAATCCTCGAGTATTTTTCCCTCGTCTATTTGTTCCAATTGACTTTTAGTGACTGTTGTTTATACAAAAGAATGCGGAGCATGCTGGGCATTCCTAGGCCAAGGGAAGAGGGATTTAAGAAGTAAGTTGTCAAGCTTACGTATGGAGTTGGGGGGTGGACATGGGTGAGGGGGGCAGGGATCCCTCTGTCCAAAAAATGCGAGCCTGTCACAGTTTGATTGAAGCCGGACGAGGGTCGAGGGGGGACCTTGGAGGTTAAAGGAAAAAAGCCGAATTGGGCTCTTAATTTATAGGTGGGACAGGGGGACAGGAGCTCCATAAATCTAAGATGGTCAGTGCATGCACTCGGAGACTCAGAGACTGGCCTTGGTTGCCATTAGTAACAGTTTCAAAATGCCATCTCAGGGTACTGCACGGGACTGTTTTAAGAGATCTAGATCATTGTACAAAATAAGTGTTTCAATCTGGCATTTATCTTTTCATTAGAATTTCTTATTTAATTTAATATACAAGATCCTTCATTGACCATTCCCTGACCGTTATTGACCCTGCATGACTTTGCTGGTCCGTATACGAAACCTGGACTGCGGTTTTTGATATCGTAAATTAACGTGAAGTTAACACACCAAAAATATGCCAACATAATTTTTGACTTGAATAAGTAGTTCACCAAAAGTTAGCCGAGATAACTTCCAGAAATAACTTTGAACTTTGAACTTGAAAATTTAGTTTTAATATCACTATGGTAAACTGAGATCGACTTTCGACACTTTTTAAAAGTAAGTATACATGTGAGTTGCCATCATATTGACGATGTATAGAAATGGATTTGCTATGCAGACTTATCAAAAAGTGAACACGATTTCACCAATGGTTTACAATTAAAAAATGAAGAAAATAAGTTTGGATCAACATATTTCTTTAATTTTAAAAACATGTTTCACAGCAAAACCAACATGTAATTTCACAGATGTTGGTAGAAATGTGTAAAAATAAGTTTTATGCTATATTCTAACACTACTATCCATCAAACATCTGTGAAATTATAAATAAACATTTTAAATAAAAATAAAATAAACTGACGGATTTTTTTCGAAAATAAAAATATGTAATTAGTTGTATTGTATTTAAAATGTTTAGTTCTTAATTTTACAGATATTTAGCCAAATTTGTTAGAAAATATAAATTTGTCATATTTTTATTTTTATTTAAAATGTTATTGCAATTTAATATGTTTAAAATATGTGTTTAAAAGCCATCTTTATAAAGTAGTCCAAGTGTGACTTTTTGGTATACTTGTGACTTGTGATTTAAAAGACAAACTATAATGAATTCTTTTTCATTAAAATTCTCCTCGAAATTTGTATTGAGTAATTTAAGTTTACAGGAAAATAAAGATAAAACCAAGATATTGTAGGTTTTTCTCACGCAGCACCAACGGAGCGTTTCTTTTTAAGGTTTATAACAACAATCAAAATGGATAGAAATAAAATTCGTCTACATGTACATGTATATAGAGATCCACACTTCCCATTAATTGGGGTTGTACCAATATTAATGAACGGCATTATCACACTTGGTAATTAAATTCATGGCGATAATTGCATATACATGTACCAGATCGTTGTCAACAAGCGATCAACTAAAAAAATCCCCAATTTCAGCTATCAGCTTGTGTTGCTAATCAACAAGTCTGCAAAAAAAACAGATTGAAAAAAAAACCAGATAACCCTTTAATGCGCATTTACATATGAAAAAACTGACTTCACGCATGCGTGATTACGCCTCACGACTGCCAACCATACCCATAGCATCCCAGGCAAAAAATCCATCTCTATGCATTTTATGCAAACGCAATCAAATAAAAGTCAGCGATATTTAGTCGGTCAATTAATTACTTCGCAAATTCACCAAGCCATATAATTGCACGCACGCACCCAAACTGCGTTTTTGTGGGCATTAAAAATCTTATTAAAACGACCTACTCATTTACATACCAACTCCCAGCTCTAATATTAATAAATATCTATAATTTCGCTTTTCGTGTTTATTAGATCGACGCTGGTGGTCGGCTTAATTATAGCAACACTTTGGGGATGCTTCTTTGGCCATGGCGGAATTTTCAATTAAAATCTTCTAATAGTTCGAATATGTTTATAGTTTTAATCGTAAATTATGTCACATTTTTAATTTATCGAGGTTTCGCCAGCATCGAGGGAATAACCTCCTGACCATAATTAGAATTCGTTAAATGCCTTTTACACTTACACTGATAAGTGTATAAAAGTATATAGGTGCACGAAAACAATGAATAAACTATGCGAAGGGGCGTTCATGTATTACGTAAAAGAGCTGAGCATTGCATTAAACCTTGACAAAAATGTGATCATAGATTTTTGACGTTATTTGCGTCAAATAATGAAATCATGTCTTAAATCATGTGGAAAATGCTTCAAATTTTCGTCTTTAGCGACTTTACATATATATCATTAAAATTTATTATGTATACTGTAAACAGTCTGTATATATGGAAATATTGGAAATTTTGGAAAATGGAAATTTTAAAGTACACCTTTGTATTTTTTTAAACTACACATGAATACAGTACATGCAGTTACTACATGAAATAATTTGTATTCGACATTGTAAATTACAAAATTAATGAAGGTGAACAATTCAAGTGAACAATGCTAATTCCTGAACTTTACAAGACTTATAGTTATGCGAAGAGATACTTCTAGATGAAATTTTTTGAAGTATCTCTTCGTCATGGAAATTTTTAAATTCAACATAAATACAGTATATACATGTACATGTAATTGTGTTTGAAATAGTAATTAGGAAATTTATGAAGTAGTTCCCTTGGAAAGAGATACATGTACTTCAAAATGGAACATTCCCTTTCAAATGCAAGAAAAGGTCGTCTATGCAGAACACCGAATCTTTCAATAAAAAACCAACGAATTTCAGTTCATGAAAAAAATTAAAATTTAACTTCCATGGAGCTATTCTGCAATTGAAAGTACACGTAAAGGCTCTTTGCTAAGTCCTGGAACATCTTAAATCATCTTTACCAACATATGTTTTTCAATTTGAATGCATTTTTGTCTAATTGAATTGATAAATGTTCACCGAAATTTGTTCAATTTCTGTTCAGACGTTTCAACAAAAATGTATGCAACTTACAGTTGAAGATGGCGGCGAGCAAAATTATGCTTGCCGTATTTTTACGAAATTCGCAATAAATGGAACACGATTCTTACGAAAATTCGAATGCGTGCGCGTGCCAATTTGGAATTTTGTTCGTTCACGTGCTCTAAATGGAACGAATTGAGCAGTTGAAAGCTGCTCAAAGACCAAAAGTTGAAGGGAGGTCAACTTTGTTCTATTCAACAAATCATTGATCAACGCTGATTCAAGTCTGTTAAAACGTGTTCTCACGTTTCATCTCACTTTCAACAGAAAGTTGAATATATGGACGATCAATGGGATTGCACGTTCAGCGCCATCTCGAGGGTCATGTGGCAAACTAAGTGGGCGAGATTGAATATCCATCAATATATGGAAGATGTTAAAAACCACACGTTTCATGTTATACTTGTAATGTACATGTACACCAGATTTGTTATGTACTCTGTACAGAGGATGGTCAGACTATCTAATGGGCCGTTATCCAAACTGGTCAATTTAATCAGGTGGTCAGTGGGGTCAGCTCGTTTGAAAATCTCCAGTTAATCCAATCTCTCTAGGCGTGTTATTTAGTTGGCATTTTTTCTGATGAATCTGTTGGCAGACCGCATAACTTATTCAAATTTAAGAGCGGATCAAAAGCGGTCGCAGCTTTGACCTTTAGCAGATTCGGGGTCATTTGTATGCAGTCAGTCAGCATGCATAATGCATGAAGATGGGGGGCATCATCAACACACTGACAATTTCAAGGTGGACCCACGGAGGACCCTTTTCGGCATTCCTGAGCCGAATATATTGAAAGCTGGGGGAAAATAATTCTCAATTAAAAGTTTGTTATGATAGACGAGGATTACGTAAGGTAACATTTTAACGATGGGGGGCTTACAAAAGGCAAGGATCTGATTTTTTAAAATTGAGATGAGTCTCGATCCCGCGTTTCATCCCCTGCCCCTGGCTGCTTTTTAGAGGGGATCAAAGAGAGTATATTAGTGCAGGTGTGTTGCCCAGGTGCACTCACGACTAATCTAATACATGTACTTGTTATTATTAACGACGCCATTGCATCCATGGCTGAACTTCAAATCATGGACCTTTGGGAAGGTACATGTACGTGTACTACAGCGTCGATTTGAATGGAAATTCAAAGATTAAAATAACGGAAACGCATTTAACTTATACTTTAATACGTGTCAAATTAACTTAAAGCACTGCAAATGGAGTTTGTGGATCACGGAGGAGGAAAGAAAAATTCAATCTTAATTTCAAAATCCTTAAGTTTATCTTAAACAACCCCGCTTACATAATACCAGCGCCATCTTTACATGGTGATTAAATAAATCTTATTTAAATAAGATTGAAAAAATCTCGATTTTATTAAGAAAACTCAAGATGTTTGCAGCTCACAATAAAGTCAAGATATGAAAAAGTATTACTAGTGGCCAGATTGTTTGGTAGTGTTACAAGATTCCCAAAATTGAATTGCATTCTGGGATCTCCTTTAAACATAAAGGGTGATCATGAAGTATTTCTATCTTTAGAAAAATTATATAACTCTATATAAAAGTCATTTATAATATACAGGCTGATCATGAAGGTCAGTAGGTATTGCCCTAATAACAAAAATTAATCGAAAAAGCTTTTTGTTAATGGAAAATCAAGATGTTTGCCATCTTACTATGCCGATTGTCAACATATGAAAAAACATCACCCATGGATCCAGATTGTTAGTTAATGTCACAACTTTTTCAAAATTGAGTTGCATTCTGGGGTGTCTTTTTGATACAGGCTGATCATGAAGCCTTTCCCTCATTACCAAAATTAATTGATAAAATGTTAGAGTTACAAAGAATAAAAATTCATGCAATAAAAATTGCTTCTTGTAACTAAGTTTTATTAAAATTATTTTGTAATGAGGGAAAGACTATGACAAATGTTGTCCAAGAATGTACGTGTATGTAACTTGCTATCATTTTCGGTTAATTTCGTCATAATCATTAGAATTGACATCAAATATTTTAATATCGCATACATACAGTGTATATTCTTGCCAAGCCACGTTTCAGAATCGGTTTTTTTTCACTACTTATATTTATTTACACCAGCATGGCAATCAGCCAAATCTAGTCAGTTTTTAATTCAAGGGTATTGCAATACGAGTAGCGAAATGTGCTTGGCGCATAATCTGCCAATTAAACACCAACATTATTTCGATGTTTACCAGATTAGCCTGTCGTGCTCAACTTCCAGATATATATTTGTTGAATAAACACATAACAAACTATGCTGCGTGCAAATGGCGCTGTGGAGATTACAAAAATACCCTTGGATTTCTGACAGTGGTTCGCTTATAGAGAAAGCTACAATCTGACACATGAATTAAGCTTATAAGCAGCCGACATGTGCTGTCACTGTTTGACATATGTGTACATTTTTTCCTAAGACAGACAGCTTAATTCATTTACAGAAATTAGATAAACATCTCACACCCTTGCCCGCATGTGCTGTATACAGTATTCAGTAGTTTTTCAGCATCATCTCACTCATACGTATTTCCACATATGCGGTTTTCAACTGGATACAATTCTGTGTTGAGCTACTGCATATTATTTGCGTTTCTCAAAAACTTTTTTTGGCCAATTTCTTGCCAAAAACAGGGCTGTTAACAAAGGTCGACTGCTATCACGATTTTAAATGAGCTTACTAGCTGTATCAATAAGTAATATTATTTCTTCAAAATCAAATATTTAAAAACCCAACTTATTTATGAGCTAATATGTTATATTAAATGTTAGACAGCACGAATATTTAATATTGTTTCGTGCGCAAAATTACTCCAAACATCTCGTTAAAACCTTTAATGTCCATCCAAGAAATACACGAGTACTGTAGCAAGCTTTATTTCATATTTATATCGAAATTAATGAACATTCTTTGATGAGATTTTTTTATATGAAAACCTTGACAGGAAATTATTCCATTAATATTTCCAAATACATATAGCATGATTTAGTTATCGTCATTTTTGGGATTTCGAAAAAAAAAATTATCCACAGATGACTTCTGCCATACTTCTTACAGGGTGATCATGAAGTGTTCTCCCTCATTATAAAAATGTATTAAAAAACTGATAGACCTACATGGATAACATTCTGCAAAAGTAGTTTAATTCACAAATACATGAAATAAAAAACTTCATGAGTTCTTCAAACTTTCCCCAAAATTTTATCTTTATAGCTATAACAGTTTTTAAAATTATTTCTATTACGAGGTAGACATTTTATGATCACCCTGTCATTTTTTTGGATTTCGAAAAAAATGATCCAGATATGACTTCTGCCTTATTTCAAACTTGAATGAAAACTATTAGAGTTACATGTACAAACAAGGATCCCATTTTGGCAAAAGGCATAAAAGAAATAAAGGTTTTAGTTTCACGTGCTTAGTTCACAAATACATGAAACAAAAACTTTTGGAGTTCTTCCACCTTTTCCCAAAATTAAATATAATAAAAAAAATAACTCAACAGCTTTTTTAAAGTAGCAGGCCTGAATGGGAGAAACACTTTTATGATCACCCTGCGTATGGATAGCTTGCATAAGACTTAAAACAATAAAATAACCTAGTCTGAGGCTAAGAAATCGCTTCATTAACACCACATGTAGGTAAGCAAATCTTAAATTTTTCATAATTTGAGTGAGTTGTCAATATGCTGTATCTAATTAGACATGATCTGGATACAATTAGCAACCATATACTTCTTATATACAAATGCATGGAGAAATTTTCCAAAATGGTTTTAATACCTTGCAATTACAGTAAAACCTCCAACGTTGACCACCTCCCCATGTTGATCACCTGCCTATGTGGACCACCTTTTAACTGATCGGACGGTCACCACATTAACTCAATGGAAGGTGACCTCTACATGTTGACCACATGCACTTCTGTAAGTTGTATGTTGACCACTTGGACTATGACACACAGCAGTAATTTACTCTCTGTATGCTGACCAGCATGGTCTCAACAAGTAAAGTCAGGGATGAGGGATGATTAAATTAATTGGTTGCTTGAAAAATTTCTACTGTACACCCCAGAACAGTAACTGTCTCTATAGAGGTACGAGATTTCATTTTGAACTCCCTCAGTATCCCTACTGTAATGTACGTGTAATTGCTGGATAAATTTGCAGCACATTATCAATACTGGTACTGAATTATGAATATTTTATATAAGATTATTCATGAATGATGAATTATTACCGTGAAATGTAAGTACATGCAGTGATGCCGTTCAACCCAAAAGAAAGCACAGCATTTTATTCCGAAATAATAATGATTTTTTGAGGAACAAGAAATGCATAAACACGAAGCTGGGCGTATACCGATTACCAATTCAAGAAAAGCATAATTTGATCAATAAGCTCTATGCATCAGGGTGCAAATTTTTTCTTATAAAATACACAAACCTTCGTCAAAGTGACGAATCAATTAAATGTCTCCCCTACGTAGAATAATCCGCTAAAAGCCCGCCTAAAAACCCGGATCGATGGTAATATGGCTATAATATAAGAAGGGTGTTTGCAGTTCACCCATGCAAATAGGCCTACATTCGAGTCATGGTGATAATGCGATTGTCACTCTCACAAAGGCATATTTAATAAAGTGACGCCCAATAGTGTCGCGCCTATATCTGCCTGTTGTTGGCCCATACGAACATAAGGATGTCAGCAGAAAAATCCAATAATGCAAATTTCACACAGTAGATAGCAAACACTGCGTGAGGTCGTTTGCTAAATTGACCGATTGTTGGGAACGAGCAGGTTCACACCTTTCAACGCCGTTGGAATTTGCATTCTATACCATCAATTAATGACAGGATAAAAATGATATAAGTGTGACGTAGCATTCGACATTAGCCAATATCACTTCTCTTGAAAACTTTGCAACGATCCAACAAATGTGGACCTTAGATGAAAAGTACAGTTGAAAAGCTCGTATCATCACCAATCGAAATTGAAAAGTTGGCATCTATTTAATGCACTATTTAATGCACCTATTTAATGTACTATCATGGAAACGTGAGTTTTACAAACTGCATGACAGCAAAACGTTTTCATCATAAATGCTGTGATAAGGTTGAAAACGAATCATTTTGGTACTATAGCAACGAAATTAACAAGTGACAGAAAACAGGGAAATAGAAATTCTGATGTTTCTATAATATTGTGCTTATATTTCACTGTTGAAAGTTATCAAAAGTCTTCCTAATCTTCAGTGAAACCTTGCCACTGCGCAGTGCACGCCATCTAACGGAGCACAAAGTAAACATCCAGCTCAATTTTCCCCCAAAACCGCTCAAATTACACTAAAAAATGCCAATTTCTTTCATTATGCGTATTTTGCATATGATGATCGATGTATATCAGTTTGATTCAATTCAATTCGATTGACTACTCCACAGTCAGCATCATTGATGCCACGTGATGCCCAAATTCGATCCATGTATACGATCGATGTACGACAACTATAATTGGTACGCTAATAATACGAACTAATTAAACACTGAATTACGTAACTAGGGCAGTGTTTCTCCAACTATTTCCTTAATTACCCAAAAACCGTCATTTTTATACAATGCAGGTAAAATATTCATTATAACAATAAAAAATACTACTGCTTATACGCGGATTAAGTTACGTTACACTAAGCTGGGCCATCCATGTAAACATGTTTAAAAGTTAAAACCGTTTCAAAAGTTTACCTCAATGTAAAACAGACTGACATGCATTACTTATTTAGATCAACGTAACTTAAAGGCTACATGTAAACGTAGTAAAGGATTGAATCTAATAAACGGGCGAACGAGTATGACGTATTTTTCAAACATCAAATCACATTTATCCAATATTGGGTAATTCATCCCTATTTGGTAAACGTGGAGCTAGGTTACCTACTGCAAATAGCAACTGTACAGCAAATAGGTACTGTACTGCAAATAGCTACTGTAAAATGGATCTTAATTTTTTTTGGAAGAAAAACTCAATGCAAGAAGTTGCTTTTGCCATTCGATCCCTGTATGGGAGACAGCAATTATTACTCTAACCAGGAGTATATTTCACAATTTTAAAATCGAGGAACTGAGGTTGTCAGTGCGGGCCCAGTATACCAATACCCTCTGAATTCTGGATTTGAGAAACGTCCCATATCGGAATCGGCATATGCTGTATACCCCAAGCTCTCATGCAGATTTCTGAAAAAAGGTGAAGAAATTAAGCATGCAAGAGTTTTCTGCGTATAATGGCTGACGTATTACAATGACTGCATCCCGGTCTTTTATTATCGGGCATTTTTCAACTTCCTTCCATGGTCCGAGCTGCCCCCCTCCCTCCCTGGACACAATGGCTGCCGGTCCAATGATTGGCACTCCAAATACGCCTAATTTATTATTTTTCCATTTCTCCATTTCTTCATGCTGCTACATGTACATGTATACAGACATGTCGTTGCCTGGGAGTGGGTATTGCACCCTGGACCCCTCGGGGTGCCGTTCCTCACAATACCTGGCCGGAAGTGGGCGGTGCCAGCAGCTCCAATGACGACTCCATGTTGATTTTTCAACGTGTTAGTCTTCGCGTTTCTGCTCCATATAATTAAGATGTAAGCGATTGTGTTGCGAATGACACCGCAATAACAATAATGACGAGACGATGCTCTTTCCCTTTTACAAACTCTTAATTAAATTAGCTATCTGTTTTGGCGAGAGGCCTCCCCAGGGGGCGCCCCGCCAACACATCCGCCATGGGAAATTACCCAAAGCAAGATGGCGGAAACACGAGCAGATTGGGAATAATTTGCATGGGTGATACGCTTGGCTATCAAGCATCTTGCAAAATGCTCATAATAGCTAAATAATTTCGACGTGTCTTCGTATACTAATAGAGTTGTTGTTATTAAAGGTTTGCTCACTGTACCCATGCTTCACAATGGCAAGAAGCGACCCCTTGCGGCGAAAATAAAACCGAAATTTGGCTCGGTTTCTGAACGTACAATGCCAGTTATTTTTGAGAATTCAAAGTTTTGTAATATGCCACGCCATAGGTGTACATACAGGGGTTTAAACTGAATCGAGACACGGCAATGTTTTCTTGTATTTCTCCCAATTACATGTACGTCTCCGTTAGCTGTCCCATAAAGTCATGCAATAAAGTCACGCACATAAATTTATCAATTAAAAATTGCGGTAAACATAATATAGTGGTACAACTTATATGAAATGCTAAAAGATTAGAACGCGACCTTTGATTTCACTTTTTTCTTGTGCACGTTAAGCCATTGTTATTTGCAATTTTAAAAACTAATTGATCAACTTATCTTGCCACTTACGGACATATTTTCCCACTTATAAATATAGCATATTGCATTTGCAAAAAAGATGATTATGGACAGAAATAAAGAAGTTTCAAAATAATGAAGAAGACTGTTAGGCTGTTTTCAAGTATTGGTACACACTTCCTATTCTACACACATTTTAATATGCATTCCGAAGTGGATAATTCCCCAAATTGGGTCAAGAAAAATCATTTTACCCAATTTTGGGTAACTTACGTACGTTTCAAGATCCAACATTATCTGTACCCACATTATTTAACCAGATACAAAAGGAAGTATTGACAATAAGATAGCTGTTAACTGATCTTAAAACTTCCTAAATTATTTGTTGGAACATTCCTTTTGCTTTCAAGCTTGCAGCAATTTTTGCGTCTCTTGATTTTCTGTATAAGAAACTGAAATTGCCAACAGAACTTAAAAACTTACTAACTTATTTGTTGTAACATGAATTAAAAAACTGACTTTATATATAGACGAAACACAGACGCAACATATACATGCACAAGTTGCACCGTGTGGATTGTTTTACAATTTTTCCTCTTTGCAATTAAGCCTGCATAGGATATAAGAATGCTCAAGAACTCACAACCGAGTCATTTTATAATTTGTATAAAATACTGAGTGTGTATCTGAGATGGTTGACGCACATGTATGACAATGTGAGATACATGTTCAGTACATGCGAGTGCTCGCAACAATACGATTAAGTTTGGTTGGTTTCTTTAACCCGGACTTCAAGAATGCTGAATTCTCCATTGCGCCAAGCGACAAAGGAGGTTAGTTTCAAAACGGAGATTAAGAGATTTGCGAGGCTGATCGTTGGCTGTAAATGCAACCTGATCGGTCATCCCTCGAGCCAGGACAAGTCCACGCAGCCAAAACAGGTCCTTTTTTACCTGGGTTGTTACGAGTGCCCCAGATGACGATTCCTTACACCTTTCCCTAATCCTCTTCTTCTACCAACAACATGTCCACACCGCGGAAAGTAGCCCCTTGCCTTTGTGTCCCCTAAAAGCCAGTTTGTAATTCAATAGGCGGCATCGAGAAACATTATACGAGGAATTTAAACTGTTTTTGGTGCGGTTTGCAACCGAGGAAAAAAAAGGTGCAATGATGAGTGAAAACAAGGTTGACTAAGTACCGTTTGGGATAAAGCAAAATACGTGGGATTCCGCGCTAGGCAGTGCCATTTAAATCTATATTTGGACCAACGATATGCACGCTTCTTGAAAGATCTGTTGCAATAACAATCGCTAGTGAAATGCTCAATATTTTATCGCCATTATCTGACAACGTGTAATTATTTCCAGTATTTTTTGCTACTTTTTTTTGAAAAGTGCTAGTGCGTTGAAAGGGGTTGCCAACCGAGATTCACGCTTTTGTTGCCCGAATAAGACATTGATGAATTCCGATCCATTGTGCTGGTAAATTTTGACAAATCACGTGTACCGAAATTATTTTCACACAATATATAATTTGAGGACTCGTGCTGGGATATTAATGCTCATCAATTTCAAATTTTTTGGTGCAGAAATTACAGGGCGATCATGAAGTCCTATCCCCGTTACAAAAATAATTTTTAAAAAACTGTTTCAATTACGAGGACCAAATTTTGGAATAAGGTACAAGAACTCATACAGTTTTTTATTTAGTGTGTTTGGTTATCAGGAAGAGAAGGCTACGTGCATACACCTGTATATGTGTTTTCTGATGCAGTTTACCATGATACCAAAAATGAGGTGGTCCTAATATAAAATATAATGGTGCCAATTTTTGCAGAAATATTACGCCATAAGCAAATTTTTTAGAAAAGTTACATTGCAAATGATGTAATTTAAAGAAATGTTATAACACGAATAATGCATTTTAATGTTTTAATCTGTAGAAATTTGTTCGCAATTTTTTAATCACAAATTATATAATTTGTTTTAGAAAAGTTACATAAAAATGATGCAGACGTTTTTATATGAGGAAATTTGTTACAGTCACGGCATATGCAAATTTTTAGTATAACTAGATTGTACGATGTATCTAGAGCGTTTTTCTACATAAAAGTAATATGTTTGCACATAATAATATTTCAGAAAACGCCATAGGTGGATACTTTTTTAAATCCGACCAGAAATTGATTTTTCGCGTGTATTTTCGTGAAAATCATTATTGGTAATTAGAAACCATTTTTGAAAACTAAAGAAATGTATTTTAACTCAAATTTAAAGCAACACAGTTTTAAGCTAAGTTTTACTTTTGAAGGCATACTGCAGGTCAGTACTGATGGCGACCATAATCCAGTACCGGTATGCTGTTGATTAATTTCGATTAAACTTCCTATTAGCTTTGAAAAAGTCTGTTGACTAATAATGGTTAATTAATTAACAGACTAAACAGCAGAAGACTAATAAAATGCCTCTTTCTAAGTCAATTTAAGTCGATAGCTTACCATGAAATTTCCTCGTTTATTCATCTGTTTTGTTTTTCCATTACGCATTTCTCATGTGTACTTGTTTAAATAAATTTGATCACTACCCATAATTTGGGAACCATGCATTGAAGTATAGTCTGAGATTAAAACAGGCTTTAATAAGCAATTTCCATAGTTATTGCTAATTAAAGCAGCCTGTTATCACCGAATAACATTTACGAATTACTACTAATCGTGACTTGTGCCTTGGACTGGCCACAATTAATGTTTTATGCATTTTAACGTTCAATTCGTATACGGCACGAGCTAATTGAATCGCATAGCCAACGTATTAACAGGTTTTTTTACCGAGAGGCTCATTATGCCACACAATATGAATTATACCGTATGAAATAAATTTTTAATCAGCTTATTTGCTAACTGCATAATTTTTAACGTAAAATGGCAGAGAAGAAGATACAGAAAGTACGAGTATCTGTGCATTTTCCCACAACTTCCGTGAACTAATACTACACTTTGTAATGCGGAAAAATATCAGATAAGGAGGGGAAAATATCAAAGTGACTTGTTTGCTTCGCAGGGTTCCTCCAGAAATGGCATTTTCAACTTCCCTGACTTTTCCAGGTTTCAAAACAAATTTCCTTGACCACCATGACCAGTGAAACTGAAAATATGCAATGCCAATGTAAGGAATGCTATATTTATTGCTTATTATATATAACAGGAGATGGAACATAAACTTTCACAATTAAGGAAACAGCAAATTTAGATTAGTTTTTTTTTAATTTCTTTTAAAGAATTGGTTGTCATCGCTTGATTTTTGTGCTAACCAATAACCAGCTATGTAAAATCTGTTATCAAAGTAATCTGTTTCAAAGTATATCAAATTCCCATAACTTTTCCATGTTTTCCAGGTCTGGGGGAATCCTGCTTCCTATAGATAAATGCATGTACTAGCAAAATTTGTATATGTTGTAACGTTATTTATCAAAAATTGGATTAAAAATTTCTCACAACAGGTACACATTAATGACATTAATTTTAATCTATTAGAGTAGCTTCGTGCTTCCATCTAATTGTTCCAGGTTACCACTAATCTGTCCTTTTTAGTGTCAATTACGAAACGATTTAAAATAAATTTAATTAAAACTATCTGCAATTGATAGGTTTCATATCATAATGATTATAGCACGACACCGATCTGTACCCCACCATTAGCCCATCTCTCAAAAACCGGTTTCTTGTCCCACCCGTATCTTAAGATGCCACGGTGTGAGTTCATAGGGTAAAATACATGTAAGGAACGCGACTACACGTACGTCATACGTGTCAACCATCCGGATGAAGATGGGTTGTTTTCGCGCCAAACGTGGCGTGTTTTTTCAACTTTTTTCAACGTCCTAATCGGTGAGGTAGAGCGTAGGGCCAAGGCAGGTGTCTTGCTAGGGGGTGGATAGGGCATTAGCGTCAACAAAAGGGAAACAAAGAGACCGCTCTTTAATTCGGGAGAAATAGAGGTCAGAGGGCAACAGGAGTGCCTGCCCATCGTAGGACGGGAGTCAGCCAAGGTGTTATGAATTAACTTACTAACTATCCCGAATGCAGGAGGCGAGTGCTGCATGGTGACGTTTAACAACCTCGTCAATCCATATCAAAACGAACCAACTTACGAAAAGATTGTTAGTGAAGCACGTCATTGGTTATTTATTGTTCAAAGATGAATTCCCTGCGCTGAAAGCATTCAGCATTAAACTTGCACATGTAGATAAAACAAATTTCCATATATATATATATGTTGTTTTTTTCATTTTTTTTAATTGATAACATATTTATTGATTTTATCCACAGGAGTGTCTACTTTAATTCCAGGCTTGATTTTCTCGGCTGCAATGAATAATAACTAAAGCAATGTGAACTAATGTGAAAGCAATTGTAATATTGCTACGTTGAAATTCCTTGAATTTTTCAATAATTCAATTACATGTTTTTCCAATATCTTTGCAATTTCCCTGACTATTTCATGTCTTTCAACCCTTTCCAAAATCATTGCAATTTCCCTGACTATTCCATATCTTTTCAATTTCGCTGGCTATTTCCTAGCTTGTCTCTTCAATTGCACTGACTATTCCAAATCTTTCCTATTCCCTAACCACTCCACGACCTTTCAATACTTTCCGAATTTCCCTTACTGTTCCATATCTTTACAATTTCTCTAACCATGCCATGCCTTTCCAATTTCCCTGAGCATTATACATGTCTTTCAAGTATCTCTTCAATTTCACTGACTATTCCAAATCTTTCCTATTTCCCGAACCACTCCACAACTTTCCAATCTTTTCACCCTTTCCAATAGCAATGCAGTTTCCTTGACTATTCCACGTCTTTCCATCCTTTCCAATATCTTTGCAACGTCCTTGATAATTCCATGTTTTTCCATTATCAATGACTATTCCAGTTTCCCTAACATTTTCAGGTTTGGGGAATGCTAGAGGCCCTAGATTATGTACCCACCATGTGCATAACGCCATTTGTTGGCAGAAAAAACTAGAAGAATATTAAATCTGAATGCAAAGATTACAGGGTTTATTTCATCATTACTTCGTCGATTTCTCTGTTTTTCTCTGACCTAGTCGCTAACAAGGTGACAACCATTGGGTCGCCCATGAACAAAGAGTGAAATTTGGTGGTAAAATTGCGTGCAAACAATATGGCGGCGTGGTACCCTCAGACAGTAACTGTGACAGTAATGGTGACGACAGTTTACGATCCTCATTAGACGGGGTTTAGAGACAAGTCGGGCCAGATAAGCCAGGGGCAGCATTTATCAGGGAAGTACATCGGTGACATTTTTAACTATAGCTGATAGTTAATGTTGTTTTTCGACCTATCGAGATATTCTTGGTAAACTATTTGAGGTGTAATTAAAACGAAAGGCGCCAGCCCATCGGCGCAAAAACCATTGATAAAAGGTGCGAAAAATGCATGGGCCTAAAATATAATGGGCCCGCCTGGCTTATCGACCGATTTAATAATCGCGATAATCGATAAATTAATGCGATGGGGTGTTAAGGTGTTGCCCCCAAGGTCCGAAACGGTTAACTCTGACACCTGCGTTTAGAAACCATTGGAAAACAACGGTAGCAACTAGCAACAAGGTACAGATAGTGAGAAAAGTCAATAAAATCACCAGTTTGTCCTTTTTAAAGACTTAAAGACGTCCTATTATCAGTCTTTGAATTACAGCGACACCAACCACCGTGCGCAATTAAGGGACCGATCGTTAAATGCTCGTCCGTATCGCTGTCTGTATCGTATTAGAGCAATTTCATTTTTAATTTTAATAAAGATTAAAAGTGGCTATCGAGCATCTGAAAATAAATTAGGTTCGAAAATCTCTTCAATTTATAATTAGGCGATTTTCGAGCACATGTAAATGCATTTTGAAATAGGACCGAATATATTGTATACAGTATTTAGCATGAAATTATAGTAACTAAGTATACGAGTCCTTGGTCATAATAGGTCACCCTGGTCAATCTTTGGTCAGGGCAGATGGGGTGAGGGGGTGGGGGATGTGTGGGGCAAAATGTACTTAAAATACACTATTAGATGTTTTTCAAATAATTTTACCTAAAACATTCACATAATAATTAATATTTTTTGAAAACGCATTGAAATGAACGCATTATTGGTCTTTCTTGTAAATCTTTCAAGGAACGTACACCAACAATTCATTATTTCTTGCACATTTTTTTTAAACAAAATTTCCTTCCTCCTCATCTTGGAGATGGGTTAAAAAAAGATTTCCAACAATAATTAACGTTTTTTAAAAACCAAGTGCATTATTGGTCATCTGTTTTCTTTAATTTATCTGAAATTGCGCGTGCAAATCGAATGAAGCAAATTGTACTTAAAACCCCCACTATTAGATGTTTTCAAATAATTTTACCTAAAGCATTCACTCAATTAATATTTTTTGAAAATATTTTTCTATCACTGCGCTGTTTTTCACTGATTAATTAATATTTTTTTTTGAAAATGCGTTACTGGTCATCTGTTTTCTTTAATTTCTATCAAATTTTGTGCAAATCATATTAAGAAGCAAAATGCGTTTAATACGAAAACACCGCTACTTGTTTAAATAATGGCAATTCACTTAACCAATAGCATTAACTTAATTATTACATGTACTAATTAAATTTACTATAAATAAATTATTTTGTATAGAATGGGTGTAAAAACCAAATTATCCTGGATCTTGGGTTTCTAATTCCTCGATTTTCGATACAAGCTATTGCATAATTACTTTAATCATATAACATCAATTAATTTTGTAATTCTATCTTCGAATAAACAATAGTTGTGCTTCTAACGGTTCACGTCCAAAAACTCGACTTTCTGGACCTAGATCTGTGCCAGATGGCCAGACTTTCACTGGGCAGAATTTC
>JAQGAF010001840.1:0-27065 GCA_034687865.1 Kryphioiulus occultus
CGCACTGCGGCCGCAACATTTAGCGCCATCTCTGGAGTAAAGGTGGCAAAGTGGGTCGCTTTGACTCCACCTTAAGAATGTATGGAACGAGCAATTTTGACCAAAGTCGGACTTATCTTTCTATTGACCTCAATCTGCCCCTGTTATTAGGCAATCACTGCTAGCGCCCCAGTTGTGCTGGTTTGCCCGTAATTTGTGTGGTGGGCTTAAGCGCCAATACATGTAATTTGTCATTGTCGTTTAATTCACCCACTGTTCAATAATTGAACTTAATTCGATATTACGCAAAATTCACGAGTATTCACGAAATTAATTAAATATCGTAAAATGTCATGTACGAAATCACGCCAAACTACTAGATGTGTACAGTATCTATAACTCACCTTAAAATAGCGAAATATCCGTGCACATAACTCAAATTAACATTTTCAACAAAATATCTCGTATTTTTTATCCATAAAAAGTGGAATATGGAAAATAGAATCGCATGCATAGAACGACGGCACGTGAATGGAACATCGTCACATGAATGGAACGTGGTCACGACTTAAAAAAAAATGATCATATTTTAGTTCACAGTTCACTAGGGTCAAATATCAATGCCTGTTCGTCGTCGGGGTAACCTGAGTGTCAACTTTGCTACGTCTATTTGAATTTTGAATTTGCCGCTCTAATGCTATCTATGGTGTTGATTGGCTGAACAGAGTCACGTTCCATATTCTATTTTCCGAATTCCATTTTCTTGCGTTAACAAGTGCATCGTATTTCGTTTGAAATTGTAAATTTGAGTCATATACTTGGATCTTTCGTCGCTTTAAGGTGAGTTTGGCTACATGTTAGTGATTTTGTCCACGATTGCCATCCAAGTCGAATAACTTAAGATTCGCCCCTCAAATTTCTGATGTTGCAGAACGTAATATCTCCAATTTCGAAAAACTGGAATATAGCAGTTTCTTCAATAATACATAAGGTGCAGTGTAATAATTTGTCTCTCGTTAACCTCCTTCGTTATTATCAGTTTGCTATGCGAGGCACACGCCAGCCTACATTATCTTTATGCGCTTTTTCTCACCGTATCACATTGCCAGTGCTATCTCCAGGGCGCCAATACGATGCAGTATCAGTGCCCTCGCCGGCCTATGGCATTGCTGACGTTAGGGAAAAAAGGACAAAAACCACGTCTCTTCGTTTGACCAATTGGCCAAGATGCTATAATTCAGCCACGGTGTATCGAGTGGGGAACTCCGCTTTGGGAATTGCAACGGCAGGCGACTTTGACGAAACCCAGCCAGAAAAAAATTCGATTTAGCGAAGGCACCGTCCTTAAACGATTGCTTTTTCAAACAGCATCGTAACATTTCAGGAAAGGAAAAAGGGAAAAAAAAGAGGCAGGGGTAAGGTTTTGTGGGTGGTCATTAGTGAGCGCCCCCGCGTGGCGTTTGCCTCATTTCTCTCGAGATCAATGTTTGTTGCTTGACGTCGCCATTCTTTCAATGCGCAGCTATTTACTCGCATTAGTGGAGGCAAGGAGGGCTTGCTACGCTGCACAAAGCGCTAATCAAATCGTGGGCTTTGTCATGTGACAGGGCCTTTTTCGAGACTGATGACTTCTCATTTAACCCGACACATAGGCACGCTGTCCGCGCCCACAGAGGAAATCAAAAAATTGAACCAACAGCTGCGAGAGGTTTACATACATGTACATGTAGCTGTAGCTGTACAGTAAGTCACACTACCAACCGTTTGACTGCTCAGTGGCAGCAGACTCGAGTTGTCAATATGTCTGCATGGTTTAGAAACCCAAGATAGGAATGAAAATATTAAATTCTTAAGAAAAATATTGTTGTGAAGATAAATTGAAGCAATTAAATCACTAAGTTTGATAGCTGAAACCAGAGGTATCTTCAGATAATCATAAGTCGATTCAACATCCTATATAGACAGCCAAGAGATGTCGTGTGATTTGGAATGAAATCAACATGCTCAATATATTAGGTGGTTAAAACAACATCTTAATGTTCACCAATATCATTAAGGGTCGTTCAGATATTATGTCAGGGGACGTTCATATATTATGTCATCACAAACTCGTGATATTCAGAATCCCCCTTGCTGTCATAATTTCGGATTTGTAACAAATGCGTTATTAGCAGAAGTAATGGGTTTTAAGCAATACGTAATGTACATGTGTAATACAGTGCAAGAGTAATGTCATCACAAAATCGCGATCACTTCCTGTGTCAACACTCTGATCATTATACTTAGACCCCCCAATTATGACATCGTCTTTGACCTGACATATTCGAATTGCTCGAAATAAAAATTTAGAATTTGATCAGAAATGATGGATTTAACCCCAACTTTCTATCAAAGATACCGCATGCAATACATAAAGGAATGCTGTGGGCGAAAACTTTTACCGAACTGAATCACAAATGATGTATTTTAAGCCAATTTTTTTTTCAAAAATAGGCAATGATCATACATCATTTGGCTATCCCTTTCCTGAATGGGTTCCTGCATTCCCCTTTATCATTTGGTTAACCCCTAGAACATAATGGCATAATACTTAAACGTCCCCTATCAAGTAAACACAAGGAAGGCGAAAGAATTCATCAGCATCTGTTTGTTGTAATTCGTATTGACTAGTCGTGAGCATCAATTTAACTCATTGCACTGCAATCAGTAAGTGACCACCATGTGGTAGGGGCCAAAACGTGACTTTCGACACACCCTGTCGAATGCAATTGGCATGCACATTGCATGATTAGGAAGCATACGCATTATGAAGTACTGCGAACCCATTTGAAAAACCTTTTATTTGTTATTTGATTTTCATTGAAGTAAGTGCCCGAATTCTGACAATCTCCCCGCTCCCTACCGAAGCAGATGCAAAACCGGGCCATGAATTAAGCCAAGGATCGGGTCGATTTGAAAATTGAATAAAATTCAGCTCGGTTATAAGGCCATTCTGAAAGCGTGCATTTTTTTTGCCAATTTTGTATGCGCATTTAACGTTTGGTGCTCGGAATCTCTTTGAACCTCTTCGTTTGCATACGTTTCTTGCAGGACGTTAATGCTGGAGTTATTTTGCAATGCAAATGCCTCCAAATTTCATTAACTGCGCGTAAAATTCGGTCTCTGCAACCCCGTTTCCCAATTTTGCGGAGCATCTTCCGGTTAGGACTGAACAACAAAACGAAAATTGTTTCCATGTAATTCAAAGTAATTGCGTTTACATAAGAACTCGACTACGAAATGAACACTGATGAAATACACGCATTAATCCCCTCTGTGCGACCCTTTTATTCACTGTGGTGGGGCACTGATGAATGGTCCGAATGGGAAATGGGCATAGTTAAATATTCAGTGGTGTAAGTAGCTGTATCATAGCCATAATTTCGTTACTGCTTTGGACATTCTTTAGAGGCTTTTTGATCTACCACGAAGTCCACAATGGAATTTAACTATCAGCAATGAAATCATGAGTGCCAAACCATGACGCTGTAAGGGCATGGAAATCAACTGTTCAGGAGGGGAGAACTTAACAGTTTAATTAACAATATTGTTTGCATAAATTTATTTTTGTACAAAAAGCAATACTGTGTAGGTTCAAACATTGCACGAGACTGAAGTTAAATTAATAACGTTAATTAATTAACGAATTAATTAACGAAACGTTTTAAGTACCATGATTTGTGCAGCCCAAACTTATTGGACCCCCGATAAATGTTCATAAAGCACATTTGCTTGTGTCAGGTAGGGCAGCATCGCATTGATGCCCTTTTTCTGTTCATTTGACGATGGGTATGGGGTTGCTTCATTTTCACTTTTAAGTTTTGAAAACTAGTTTCCGAAACGTTTTTTCAAAACACTGACTCGGTTCCATGGATTCCCATGGGCTCATATGAATAACCTATGTTCATTTCCATAATGAAAAAGTTAGCTCTAGTGATTTTCATCATTATACCCTGGATATCTGCAATATTTAGAACTGTACTGCTGAATATGCCCAGCTCCGTGATAGACACTGTGAGAAAGTGGGCTTCTCCTTACGGCTCATAGGCTGGCAGTGATTGCCTGGCGGTTATTGGGAAAGCTAAATAGATTGCGTGTTTAGGTTAGTTTAAGTCCCCAATCACTCCATCTCCATTATTGCAGTCAAATGTAGAACAATATGAGTGCTAATACAACAACAAAAATTCAGATAAAAAGATCGAAATGGATGCGACAAACTGGTAAATAACTGCAAAAGTCTTATCATCGAATAACGGTCATATTTGACACAAAGCCTTGCTGGTTCTGATTAAAATCTTGTTCATTGGACACGCACCTTTGAATAATTGATTTTGGCTGGTGTTTGCTAATGTCTACGTTTTGCATGAATATTTCGAGTCAATTTATTTCGGCAATGGTTTACAAAGCAAACATTGCCATGGCTAAAAGTATCGATGGCACGACTGTAGGTCGAAGTGGCTAGACACACAACATGCTCTGGTGGGTACATTTTTCATGCTTGACACACCCACTTATCGTTCACCAAATAAATATCAAAATTTGTTTATCATGAAGTGTTGCAGTTATGTGAACTTTCCGAAGTTGTTAGCGCCATAAATAATTTGTTTTATAATAATTTCTTAAATCCAAAAAATGGCGTTTTGATTTACGATATTATGAGCATTATATACGCTGTCCTTGAGCGATTAATGCAGCTTGTTTGCAGTTGGTGACATGCAAAATGCACAATAAATCCAGTAATGCAAGCTAATTGTTAACTTGTAGCACAATTAATTTCGCGGTTCTAAACAATTCTGGGATGGACTGGCCATTTGGTGTCATTAAGCCACACCACGCGACACTAACCCAAATAAATCAGAAAGTTTACATAGTTTCGAGAAAAACCTATTGTAAATTTATTTAAATGCAGTATGAGGGCGTTGAATACTGTCACAATTACATTATCTCACGTAATGCAGTCTTACTCTAATCTATTGTCAATATCTAGAAAATACGCTAGGTTAATTCGCAGACATAATTTCTATCGTTACGTGTCGTTTAAATCGAACGTAATCAAACTTACATACTTAATACAGGGTTCTCCTAGACCTGGAAAACCTGGAAAACGGCCTGGAAAAGTCAGGGAAAATTGATTTACTTTAAAAAAGTCAGGGAAATTCAACAAGTCAACATCGGATTTTGCATAATTAGTTATTGGTTAGCAAAAATGAAGAGATGACAAGCAATTCTGTAAAAGAAATTAAGAAAACTAATATAAATTTGCTGTTTCCTTGTGAAAATCTATGTTCTATCTCCTGTTTATATAAGTGTATAATAAGCAATAAATATTTTGCATTTTTTTGTGGTTTTAAAACCTGGAAAGTCCGGGAAGCTGAAAATTCATCTTTGGTGGTAACCCTGTAAAATAGATAATACAGAGGGATCAGTGTCCTACTCTCATTACACATATTAATTTTGAAAATCTGTTAGTTAAAAGCAACATTTTAGAAACAGGTTGAAGAACTCTTAGTTTTTTTTAATTTCATGTACGGTATTTGGTTCACAGTGCGAAAATGGCGTCTATGCACAGGAAAGCTCAGTGTGTTTTCTGGTACCCAATGAGCTATCATAACCAATTAATAGAATATTCATTCTTATTCAGCTGTAAAGGATTAACCACTAAGTTCATTCATGACACTAAAATGGGTGCTACTCCATCACTCTCATGAGACCGCTATCTCACGCCATTTAATTTTGATTGAAGTAACATCAAAATGTTTCGTACATGTAACTTGGATGCATTTTGTGCAGTTCAATGTCAGGTGAAATCAGGAAATTCAATTGAGTTATCACGCTATTCATCTCCAACAACAAAAGTTTAGAAATACAAAAGTTCAAATTTAATGAGAAACGTTTATTTTTTATATTTGATAATTATTTTGGTGAGAGAATATAGTTTTTTTTTTCATAAATTTATGAATATTCAGTCAATCTAGACGTGCGTCGCCTTCAATCGTTGAATACGATATTCTCAGCTTATGATTTCTGGTCGTATATTTTCCAACTGACTTGCAAGAGGCTTGGCTTTCATTTTCATAAATATCAGAAATCTTCAACATCTTAATATCGCAGTTGTTCAATGGGAGACCACAAAGGTAAACTACATTTCACGATTCTGACAGCTAGTGCTGGCGTACAGTAATCAGGTTGAAGATCTACATTTGCATACCTTTTTACGACTGCTTTTGGGAGACTAACGTCAAAACGCCTAGTGATATATGGGCGATAAAATTCTGGTTGTATCATTGCGAGTATTTTCTTTCTTTGCTTTTTTATAAATGCAGCTTCGTTTTTTTTATTCGTTCGACTGTTTTTCAGAGTATATTTTTTTGTAATTTACGTCTGTTGTCATAAAAAATAATTCAGGTTTTGCATACATTGCTATAGTTTTGAAATAACTTAAGGTCGAGCTGAACCATCGCAATTTACACAGAGAATACCTTCGAAAGATTGATATACGAGGTGTGTGGTAAATTGTTAGTCGGGATGCAATCAGTTTTTAATGTCAATGCAACTGCTATAATTTTTAGTTGAAGTTTTAAGGCTGACCTCAGGTCATGCGATTGCTGATACATAAATGTGTTTTGAGTGTTCAATATTTATGATGACTGCCAATTGGGTCGTGATAAAACCTTAATATAAAAATCAAAAATTACACTGTTAATGTTTATTGCGATTTGCATAATGAGTCACACAAATAGCAATAACAACACTGGTTTACACCTCTTTTAATTCAACATAATGACGTCTAATCACTCTTGTATTAATTGTCGAATGAAGCTAATTTCAAGATGTTTGAAATTATCTTCATTTTACCCAATTCGTTATAACGTTTTAATTAAAGGATGTAAATTTCTTACATGGGTGGCACTTTTTGACAATTTCATCAACCTTTTTTCAGTTGGCTGGAAGAAAATGGCGAGAATACCAGATGTCAGGTACAATTTTTCCAGGCAAAAAGGTAATGCATGTTTCAAACTACTTTAATTTTCCTGCAGTTTCACAAGATTGAATTTAGAATTACTGCATTCGCCCAAGTAATTATCATCGCTCATGAATATGAGAAACTTTTTTGTATTGGCTAACACCAGCAACATGACGAGATTTGCTTAGTTGGTGGTCCTGTTTTAGAAAGAGGATGACGCGGCAAAAATTAAATTAAAATTATGCAAATCAGTTAATATAATAAGTTTTTCATGACTCGGAGCTACAATTTTTAATGACAACACTAAAACATCTGACACTGTTACATCACGATTGTAACATATTTTTTTGATGAAATCTAAATACGCGTGCATCTGAGTAATATACATGTATATCAGCAAATAGATTCATATAACTATAGCTTATGTAGTATAGAATCCTTATCCATCCCTCCATCTTGATTCGCCCTTCTCTGAGGGGTTCAAATGCATAGTTTTCACAAAATACATTTGCATTATTCATTTTGCGAAGATGTTTCTTCCTCTCATATAATTTGGGACACGCTTATCCAGCTACCCTTCTTCGTATTTCTAAATGCGTCATTTTGGCTTTATTCGAGCCAATTCGTACGTAATTTAATCGGTCTTTAGCCCCATTACTGCGTTAAGTTACTATCAGGATGATTATTGTTACGATTTTAATATTTTAAATGGGAAAACAAGGCAACTGCTTGCTGGGCTATAATTCGGCTAAGAAAACCACCTTAAACGGCTACTTTTAGGCTTAATTGCAATTAACTATATTATTCGACTCGTGATTTTGGCCTCGCAGCGGCGATGGAAGCTCATTTGCATATTCTCATCATTGTGTGAAATTCGCATTACGCGAATTATCAAGTTAATGAGCCGCTGCATATTGGTACGTGCAATGGAGCTTATTATCTTCTTTTAATCAGCTTTAGCAGCTTAAGAGAAACGCCTAAGGCGATTTAAGAATTTATTAACGTAACGGCAACGTCTGAAATCATCCTCGACGATTAGCGTCTACTTCATCTGCTTAATTTTTAACCTTGTCAACAAAGTGAGCACTTTAGTTAGCCCCCCATAGGTAGACAGTTGCATCTCTGCAATCGAACATGTTAATTGCCAAAGAAAAAAATGTCATCCCCCAAAATTTGTTTTAATTAGACGATAATCAGGAAATTCTCATCGCTCATTCGCCCTTCTTCATTCTTGAGTTGTCACAACATATTCGTAATTTTCATGCAAATATTTGCACGAACTATATTTGCACTGCGGTGTTGGAGAAGTGACGTATTCATGCGTGAACTGTATACTTGTGCGAGGAGAGGAATTGGCACAGAAATACAGCACAAAAACACATTTTTTTTAAAAAACATACTGTTTGTTAATTGTAAATTGTAATTATGAAATGGCTAAAAGGTGGCACTTTTACCCTGACATTTTGTCATCGGCTAATTTACAATGATTCCTGTTTCGTTTTGATGTGATAGATTGAAATTGTAGAGAAATGATGGTGGAATTGCGACTGGCTGTAGCCATTGCTCAATTTTATACTGAAATTGCAGCTTTTTCGTTTACATAAAACGCAAAAGTGACATTTTATTCGTTGTATTTGTTCTTGCTGGAAAATATCACATATACAGGGTGAAGGGAAAGTCTAGACCTGAAATCAGGAAAGTATTACCATGTGGATAATATACACGACAAATTCACGTTAAATTCATGTTAAAAATTAATTTCTGTAATGAGGATAGTATTTTATAATTTCACCTGTATGTCAAGGAGACGTGAACCTGAAGTGGTCAGTTCAATCCTAGTAATGTCAGAAACATTCCCTAGGAACATGGTTACTGGAAACAGATTCTTCGAAACATTTCCAGCATGGAAGCATCTTCGAGGAAATGTTTGAGACGCTTTTCCTCCAATAAGTGTCCTAAAACATGTTTCCTAATGCTAGAAATGTGGAAATCTGTGGAAAATGTGGGAATCATGTTTCTCTCATCTTTTCCTTCACCCTTATTAATCGTTTGTCTCATTTTCGTACGGGTATTACATATACAATTATTTGCCACATTTACAGTAGCTGTACGTCTGATCTAACTAATGTTTGTGCGTCTCGTTGACAGACCCAACTCGATGGATGTCAACCTTGACCTGACCGAGACTGCTCGACCCTAAAACACAGTTATCGCTGGCATTTGTAATTTTTCCTAACGAGTCAATTCACCCAAATGCGCCTTGAAATTAAACTCAGTTTCTGGTCTAGCCCTTCGCATTTTAGCCCCATTTCAGAGCTAGAGCCATGGCTAAATGGCTGGTGTTAATATTGTTAAATCATGCAAAATAAGTTGGCCGTCTTAGTGCGCATAAACAGAAATCGCACCAACCTTATGTACGAAGATTAAGTCATTTATCTTTTAATGCAGACATTAAACTTTCATTTACATAAAGGAAGATATAAAATTTATGAAGGCAGGGAGGAGGGGGGCTACACTCGAAATAAACGCCGAGCAATTTAATCTATTAGAAAAGTTAATAGCTGTGCACGAATAAATTCGCTTAAAACCTAAGATTATTAATGAAGAAGATACGAGCTTAAGTATGGAGGGGTGTGTTTAGGGAGGCTGGGAATGAGCATGCGTTGCGAATTTCAAACACCGTTTAATGTACAGAGGCTTTTCTAGGTTTTTGAATTTGCCGCTCATCACGTGCGAGCACTGATTGGTCGAACGGAGTCACGTGACTGCCATGGCAACCGTGGAACGTGAGATTCGAAATTGGTTGACGTTCTGGAATGCGAAAAGAACTCAATCGCGAATTTTCAAGATGGCGTAAAATGCCAAAAACTCATCAAGTTTACAGTTGTTATCTCAAGTAAAACAACCGTTAATAGGTAAATATTATATTGGTAGTTCGAAAAACGAAGAGGGTGAATTGCAGGTTTGACGGTTTTCAAATATAAGCTACACGTAGGTGGGTCAGACAGCTACGTATTTGTACTTAGGTTTGCCGAATTTTTAGACTCACTGTACCTGAATATTCGACTTTAAGCTATGACTTTTTAAGCTAAAATGACTAAGCTTTTTATCGAATTGGTTTATGTACTATGTATAAACTTCATGCTCAATTCATGCAAAATAAGGAATATAATTCCATTGATACTACAGTAGATCCTGTCTAAACCAATATCCTATTGAGGAGCGGTGCTGAATATTGGTTTGGATAGATTTTGGCAGGGGCCTATACTAATTGGAAACTGCTTTTGTTAGCCATATACATGGCATCCTTCAAATGCGTTTTTAAATACGTCTCGTACATGTAAAATTTAGCGATACCCAGATACATGTAGATGGTCATCTTTAGAAAGAACAAGACAAATTCTCCATGACTGTGTTCTGTATTTTTAGCCATTTTACAATTGTTATTGACCTTAAGGCGTGGATATTGCATTGAAGTGTGATTGATACGTGTACCTGTCATTTTGTGAATTTGGTGCAAAACACCTTTTCCCTTCCCTTGTTTTTAAAATTTTGAACTAACAACAGTAATAGGAATGAAGTGCTGCAGTGTCCTTCGATGTTTTCTGACATATTGTAGATAAGTGTATTTACTTATTGTTGACACAGTCATCTTAAGAATGCCTTTCCCGCTCGAGAAGGGTTTGTGTTATGTCTTCATTCACTGATTTATCTGACGAAATGACGGGTTGGCCTTTCAATTTCCATCGTAATTGATTTATATAAATTTAAAATTTATTATCTAGTTGTGTGCTTTCGATGTAGGTCAATATTAAAATAAATAATGAGCCCGAGACGGGATCCACCCATGCGTGGAAACACAATTTTAAAATTGATCGCTTCACGTCCTTTAAAGTGTTTTCCAGAACGTGTTTATTGGCGATTGAACGAAAACAGTGCCACTTGAGCATTCCAATTACTCCGAAAGATTAATAAATTTATAATCGAAACGCAAGCATGACATCGAGGGCAGTGATTTAACTGTCATCTGGATTTACTGCCAACTGCCAGGGGGAAGGAAAGTAGAATACGCTGCAATGATCCAGTTGTGCCACAGATAAGGTTAATTAAAACATGTTTTGGGGTCCTGTTTCCTCACATTGATATGAATTTACATGACAAGAATTTTAAGCAAATTACACAGACTGATTAGTCCACATCTGCAGCAGCTACTTTCACATTAAACCCTCTAGTTACATGTAGGTGGTCCACAGACCCCTAGGGGTCCATGGCAAGTTTTCTGGAAATGGAAGATCCGTAAACATGCATGTTGAAAAACGAAAATTTAAAAATAACCACATGGCAGTTTTTTACATGGTGTTAACTGTTCATTGAAATCATGGAAAAGTCTTGAAATTTATATCAGGGTCACGAATATTTGTGTTGATTGATTCACTAATAAAAATTCGAGTTTAAATTCTTCATTTGTCACCCATTTTCGCAAAAACATTTGGCACATGCCGTGTTTTTGGCCAATAATGATGTCATCACACTGCTAGAAAATGTTTCTGAAATCACTGTTTAGTGGTTTATTTTGATAGGCTCCAATAAGAATATCGTAATCAAATTCATATTGTTATTAATGATACTGTAAACCCAATGAACAAGTTGGGGTGGTTGTGAATTAATTGCTATAAATTGCATAAGTTGAATTAACTCAACAGGCTTGACACAGGGTGTCTCTGAAGTTTTAGAAACGTGTCTTTTCTCGACATAACTTATTAAGGGCATTTTTAGTTAATTTCATGACTACTAACACCCTTTTCAAATGAGACCATGCTTTCTTAGACACCCTGTATATCAACAGTTCATCAGTAACTAAATGCATGTACGATAATACTAAATTTCTCGCAGATTTTAATTAATGGTTATGAATATTTTTTTTCTGATGATGAAGTCAGTAATTACAACAGGTTTTAGTCGGTGAGTTATTTTAATTTCCGATTTGGTGCAATTTGCCTACAGTGGTTCAAGGCATAGCAATAAACAGCAATAATTATATTTGACACATAGTGTATCGTTTGACGTTGTAATTATTGCTCGAATATCACCTTCAGTGTCTGCGAGATATCTCAGATTTCCTTTTCAAATGTATATAAGTTGAGAGCAGAGAGTGGCTAGAAAATATAGATTGGCGTTAAGTTGGACGAAACTTTTTTATGGACGAGGCACATGTTACACAATGAACTATTGGCCCCATAAACGTTTTCGTTTGAGTGCTTCTTTGTGTAAGTTATTCACATATAAAACGAAAGCTATGATGGCAAAACTGTTTTAAATCCTGCTAGGTTTGCATTTTTTTTCATATTTTTCGGATTTTTTTTTTCTGCAAGGATCCTTCGTACACTCTCGTCACCCATCTCGCTTTTTATTTAAGTTTTTGGCCATTAAGTCGAACGTAATATTACCAGCCTTCTTGTCTTTGCCTCTCCATAACCTCCTCGCAAACTGTAGCCCTAGTTAAATTGTTTGAAAAATTTAGTGCTGTTGGACTCGTAAATCTCTTGGAAATAAATTCAGAATTGAAATTTATGATGCCATCAAGTTAACGCAGTGAGCGCGGTCTATCTAGCCAAACGGTGTATTTTTCAAAACTTTTGCTTTCTAACGTGCGCAACAATTTAGAAAAAAAGCAACCAGATTGCATTTTTATCACAAAAAAAAAACAAAAATAAAAAACGAGATAAAAACGAGTTTTTACCGTACTATCTATACGCTCCATTTCTGAAACTACCGCATGTCCTCTTTTTCAATTCTTGAAAATCAAAATAACCCGTTATAAACATAATTATATTATCTTTATTTGCTCCAAAGGAAGATCATTGGTAAATAACTCGATGCAAACCCACTTGTCTGTAAAGTAACTTACATGAAAAATTCAGAATTTTGAAAATTGTTGAGAATTTGAAATTTTGGTCATGGCGTGATTACTGAATCTAAGTGGTAAGCTGCCAGTTGATGCACGATATGTATTCGAAAACAAAATAAATCGTCGATTAATCTTAAGTTTTTAAATAATTTTTGTACTGAGGGGAGGGTTTCATGTTCACCCTGTATGCGATCATACATTAACAGGATTATTTCATTTTAAGTAAAATTTGTTTAAAAAGACTGAAATAAATGCATTGGACATGTTAAGGCCAAGAACGTTTCTTTAAATTTAAAATTGCACTGTTTAAGTTAGTTCCAAATCATTACCATATCAATTTAGCCCCCTTGGGTTAAATATGTCGTATGCCATTTTAAGACACCGTGCATACAAGTAATTTTAAGAAGGCGTACCACGTAAATCGTCGATTGAATTAAGTCACTTCACCCTTACAGAGTTATTTAAATGAAATTTAAAGTAATATTTTTTTAAAAACGCAGAAATCGCATGGCACGCTAAAGTGAAGATCATTTTTATAAACAACTACATGTATTTATGACAGTTCCATATTACTACCATATCAATTTTAGACCTTGTGGTATAATACCATTTTGAGACACCATGTATGAAACCACATGTAATTTTGAAATGACGCGTCCGTTTCATACACTATGAGGTTATAGTGAGGGTAGGGCTTTAGCCTTACGCAATTATTTAAATTTAATTTAAAAATAACATTCTTTTAAAAACACAGAATTCAGGTGGATTGTTAAGGTCATGAACGTGTTTTTTTTTCAATATAAAACTGCACTATTTATGTTAGTTCCAAATTATCAACATATCATGCAGTTTTAGACCCCCGTGTTGTACACTGTATAATACCGTACCATTTTGAGACACCATGCTTGCGAGTAATTTTAAGATGACGTTTCCTGCGTTAAAAGGAGTATCGCATAAAGTTTCTAATTAAATTTCAGGGTATAAAAGCGTCGAGGCATATTTTCGGAGTTGTTAAAAGTCCAAAATCCCCCGAATTTTGCAAATGCATTCGTTGCACTTACAGTATGGTTGTACTTGTTTATGGCATGCCATGGCGATTAATGTTCACGCAGGGAATTGGTATAAGAAAAGTTTATCCTGGGAAAAAATGGCCTTTCTTTAATGACCGTTTAATCAACGGGGTGCACATATTTCTACGGGAAATGGTGTACAGAGTCTGAAGACTCACTTGATGGGTGGCCAATTTCCCCTCTAGGGGGTCTGGGGTTATTAAAGTGACTGCCGAGCAGACCTAACGAAGGTGTTTTCGCATAAAACTATTACTACCGTACACAAACACACGCACGTCCATTAATTGTTGTAAACTCATTAAAACAATACGTCTACTGGCTCGTCGTGCTGGTCCGTTTTTCAAAAATCGAGCTCACTCACTGGCTTCGAACTCATTTTGGGGCATGTACTGAATACGTTACGAGTTCCTGCTTTTTATTTCTCCCATTAAATTACTTCAAAACTTATTTCCCCCTTTCCTTTCTGGCTTTATTGCGCGGAAACAAATCATTTAAAAGCTTTAGCTCCTTAATCAACTTAAGTTTACTGTATTTGCACGTATTTAATTGGGGGAACATTAAGTCATCCGTCAGGCTCGCTGCAAACTTACGCAAATTACAATTAATTATTCCTATTTTTTTGCTTCTGTTGGAAATAAAACAACCTACTCAAACAACTCGAAGCGCAAATTAAACGAAGTGCAAAAAAAGACGTGCAAATGAAATAATTGAATCAGGCCAATTGATTGTGAAGGCTTTAGCAGTTTTACACTTTAGAGTGTAGAGCATACAGGAAGAATCAGAAATACGGTCAGTTTTGCATGCTCTAATGATCAGATTGAGAATGTAATAAAAATTGATGCAGTAAACTTCTGTGAATTTTATGTACAAGCTTTGTGAAAAATTGTGTGAAACAGTTTGATATACTGTGAGCATAGCGTGCCCATATGTGTGAATTAAAATAAGTTATTACTTCATTGTCTAATAACTACAATTATTAAATATACATGGATTTTGGAATTTCACCTGTAATGTGTTTTAAAATGCATTCAAAAATACATTTCACAAATCACTGATGACATCAAGAAATGCATTATGAGATGCATTGCAATATAAATTGTGGAATACCCAGGAAATACATTTTCCAATGCATTTTGCAATATATTAATGTCTCAATCTACACATATTTTGAAATACATTTAAAAATGCATTTCATATTATGTATTTCGAAATGCATTTTTTCCCATGTGGATGACTGATTAATACTTAACATTATGTAAGTTCTTCTAAATGAACATTTTCAGGAAACGAAAGACTGAACTGTTAAGTGATTAATACAGTTATAATACGTTATAATACAGTAGTACTGTATTTGTAAAGTCATCTCTGGCTCAATTTTTATAAAATTATATTTCTGGACCACTATTTAACTACACGAACCTACGTTGCAAGTGTGTTGTGAAATTTGGAAATGTAATTTGATAATGTAAACAAAAATGAATTTCGCTAATGCATTTTACAATGCATTATAAAATATACTGACTAGTGTAATTCCCGTTGTATATGAAACTACATACTTACAAAAGTTATGTGTGCTGCTAAATTGTAAAATGCATTCTTCGATGCAAACAGAATACATTACACTATGCATTACACAACACGTTCTTCAATGCACACGAACTAAGCTTACATTACAGTTTGCATTACACGATACATTCTCCAACACACATAATGCATTGCAATATGCATTCCATAAAGCATTACAAACTGCTTAAAAACATTTTAAAATGCTTTTGGAAATGCATTTCCAAATATGATTGTTAACACAGTTTGAAACTGAATTTGTCTCAACCTACGGACATTTTAAAATGTATTTTCCAATGCATGCCTAAATGCATTACCATTACACGTGGGATATGGAGGGCGCATCTGAGCCAATATTTTTCAGTAGACCAATTTATTTCGATGGTGGTTTTAGTTTCATGAGTGAGTTAATTTTTCACGATTTAAAACTACTTCAATTAAATTTAATTTAATTGAAGTAGTTTTAAATCATGTGTTGCAAGATTTTTAGGTAATTTTCAAAAAAAATTTCTCCCAAGTTAAAAAGTTGTAAAAAATTAAAATATCGTAAACAGCAATTCTTGATTAAATCATCAACAAAAGCTAGCTAAATATACAAAGAAATTTTACGAACCACTAATGAATAATATTGTTTCTATGTTCAACAATGACGTTACATTTAGAAAATAAAAATGAGCACGTAATGCATTTCACAATGAAGTTGAAATGCATTGTATTTCCATGTGGGAAGATCCATACAATGTATTAAGGCAAAAAAGCATATGATTAAACCCATTTTACGTTTTTTCCCTGACAATTCTAGATTTTTCAATTCTGTGGGAACCCTGCATGTAGTAAAACCGATACTCAATTTGAATATAGACAACGTCACTTAACGATATTGCAAAAATATGGACCCCTGCCCAATCTAATGGTATTTCCACCTAACTAAATATGCAAAAAAACGCAGTTTGGACGCTAATGAAATCGGAGATTGCTCGTAAATCCCCATTTTACGTTTATTTTGGGGGAAAAATAATGCTCATGAAGTATATGCTCGAACATTGATTCGTAAATACGTTTCAGTAAGTGCGTGGGAGGAGTTGGACGCTCGTAAAATGAGCTAAAACATAGTTTGAAATGTTTTTTTGGTTAAATATTGCATTTACTCGAAGGTAAATGCACGTTTATTCGACATGAAATTTGGCAGGAAAATGACGGAAACTCCATTTCAACTAGAAGATTAACGTCCAAATGGATTTTGGGGAGTAAATGCTACTCGGAGTACTTATTCGTGGGGAATTATCGGTTAATGCAACCGAACGTCAATTTAACGTACATGTATCATTAAAAACGAAACGAATACACTGTATAAACATAAATAAAATATGGGAAAAATAAGATAAACATTAATGGGAAAAGTTGGGTTTAGTCAAGGGATCGATGTTGGCTGATGGTAAATATGTAAGGGGACGTTCAAGTTTTACGTCATCATCTTGTGAGAGTTCAAAATGATGGTCGGTCTATCCTTTAATTAACATCCAATTTTTTTTGAAAACGTGGCATTTATAGTTGTAAAATCCATCATTTTTCATTCAGATTTTAAAATATTTGTCATTCAGCTTATTCTTGAAAATCTGCTTTTGTGGGGCTAAAATTCATCATTTTTCAACCAGTTTTATTTCAAAATTTGCTTTTTTAGTATTAAATCCATCATTTTTCATCCAGTTTTACAAAAAATGGTCATTCAGTTATTTCTTCAAACTGTGCTCTTGTGCGACTGAAATCACTAATTTTTCATCCAGTTTGGTAAAATAATGTCGTTTAGCTTTCATTTTTTTTTTGAAAATGTGCTATTGTGGAATTAAAATTCATTATTAATCATCCACTTTTTGCTGAAAAAAATGTCATCCATTAAAATGTGGTTTTGTTAGACAAAAATCACTAATTTTTCATTCAGTTTTGTAAAATTCTGTCATTCAGGTTTCATTTTTTTAAATGTGCTTTCGTGGCACTAACATCCGCCATTTTGCATCCAGTTTTTCATCCAGTTTTGCAAGAACTACCAACCAGTATTTTATTTTCGAAATGTTTTTGTGAGACTAAAATCCATCATTTTCATCCATGTTTTGCAAAAAATGGTCATCCAATTTGCTTTTTGAAAATGTGTTTTAAAGGGTATATCATCCAGGTTTCTTTTTTGAAAATTTCCATTTGTGGGACTAATATCCATCATGTGCCATACAATTTTGCAAAAAATTCTCATCTAACTTTTTATTTTTTGGTTTGAATTGTAATTTTCATTTGTAGGAGTAAAATCCATCAAAATAATCACAAAATAATTGGGTTTGTGGGGCTGAATGAGAATTTTTTGCAAAATTGTATGACAAACACACAATATTGCAAAAATATCTCATCCAGCCCCACAAACCTAATTATTTTTCATCCAGGTTTTTTCGAGCATTTTTCATTTTTGAAAATGTGATTTAGGTGTTTTAAAACTCATTATTTTCCATTCATTTTTGTAAAAACTTGTCATCAAGGTTTTTTTTTTAAATTTTCCATTTATGAGAGTAAAATGTATCATAAAATCATTCTATCGTAAAATCAATTTTGCAACAAATTTTCATGCAGCTTTGTATTTTTTGCTTGTATTTAAATTTCCATCTGTGTACTAAACTCCGTCATTTATCATACAATTCTGCAAAACCCATCTCATCCAACCCCACAAACCCCATTATTTTTCATCCAGTTTTGCAAATGACATCCATTTTATTTTTAAATTTTGAAAATGTTCTTTAAGGGATATAAAATTCATTATTCTCCATCCAGTTTTGTAAAAAATTATTATCCAGGTTTCTTTTTTGAAAATTTCCATTTGCGGGACAAATATCCATCATTTGTCATACAATTTTGCAAAAAAAATTCTCATCCAGCTTTGTGTTTGTTTGTAGTGAAAGTGTGCTTTTTGCGAGGCACCCATCATTTTTTTAACCAATTTTGAAAATTTTAGCCATTTTTATCCCTAAGTGTATTTTTGCGGAATTAAAACCATCATTTTCACCTATTTTTCATCTACACGTACTTTCATCTACTTTTACACAATTTGGGGGCGGTCAGAAAACAGCAAAAGTTTTACCAAACCTCCTAGATTTCTGGTAAAATAAAATCCTCGAAATCATAAAAAGGTGGGTTTTTTGCCACTCCATTTTTCCATTTCATAAGAAAAAGAATGAAGAAAAAGGTAGAAAAGAAATGGGAAAAAAAGTAATTTCTTCGTTTTCTGAGTTGCAACACGAGTTACGGCCCATTGCAAATGGCGTCCATTAAGCGCCATTAAAGGCGCCATTACGTAAGGATTCCTGATTAAATTCGTTCCCTGCACGACGACTTGCTTTGTCTAAACGTCTAATCCATCATGGCGCTTATAAGTGTAATCGACGATAAAGAAACGAAATCCATGAATAAATGATCGCCGCAGGCACAATGGATTACCCCCATGCCCGAAAATGATACGAAGAGAAAGAAAGTAAGAAAAGGCTTTTTCTTACCAGACAAAATGGCCGACAGCAGTAAGGAGAAAACTCTATAAGGGAGAACGGACCATTTCTGGAAACACTGAAACACTATATTTTCGTTATTTTAATCCCTTCATGACAGTAGGTCACTTGCAAGGTGGGAACATGTGAATGAACTTAGGAGACAGTGAGAGACATATAGGAAGGATGGAAGAGAAAGGGATGGAGACAGTAAGTATGAAGAGAATTAAAATGTTAGAGACAGTAAGGATGATGAGAAAGTTGGAGGCAGTGAATATATGGAAGAAGTAGGGACAACGCCCCGGATAAGGGAAAGTAGGGGACAGTAGGTGACAGTAAGAATAGAATATAAAGGTAGAGGTTAGATTGGAGGCAGTAGCTATAAAAGCAATAGGAAAGGTCAGATTAGTGGAGGTATGCGTAGAAGACAGTAAGGAAAAATGGAAGTAAGAGTTCAAGACAGTAACGAAAAATGGAGGTAAGAGTTCAAGACAGTGAGGAAAAATGGAGGTAAGAGTTCAAGACAGCAAGAAAAAATTGAAGTTAAGAGTAGAAGACAGTAAAGGAAAATGTAGGTAAGAGCAGAAGACAGTAAAGGAAAATGGAGGTAAGAGCAGAAGACAGTAAAGGAAGATGGAGGTAAGAGCAGAAGACAGTAAAGGAAAATGGAGGTAAGAGTAGAAGACCGTAAGGAAAAATGGAGGTAAGAGTTCCAGACAGTAACGAAAAATGGAGGTAAGGGTAGAAGACAGTGAGGAAAAATGGAGGTAAGAGCTGAAGACAGTAAGGAAAAATGGAGGTAAGGGTACAAGACAGTAAGGATAAAATGGAGGTAAGAGTTCAAGACAGTAAGGAAAAAATGGAGGTAAGAGTTCAAGACAGTAAGGAAAAATGGAGGTAAGAGTAGAAGACAGTAAGGAAAAATGGAGGTAAGAGCAGAAGACAGTAAGGAAAAAATGGAGGTAAGAGTTCAAGACAGTAAGGGAAAATGGAGGTAAGAGCTGAAGACAGTAAGGAAAAATGGAGGTCATGGTATTTTCACCAAAATATTTCCAGTTTATCAAAAAGCAAATTTTTAATCGATCGTTAGTGTTAGGGCACCCCAAATGCCCCAACAAAATGGCTCCATAAATTAAAGTAGACATGTCTCGTCAAAGAGCAAAAGCTTTTTCAATAACAGTTTGAACGTCAACCCAACAAACCCGAACAAGGCTTTTCCATTTAAAATGCTTTTAAAAAACTGAATAAATTTTAGGCGAAAACCGAAAATTCCTAAAACGTTTTTCGGGCCTATTTTTTTTTAATAAACTCGATCGATTAGATTGAGCTGAGAATCCGCCATTTTTATTGCTTTTTGCCCGCATGCCGAGCTCGATTTCATATTTATTACGTTTATACCCGAAAGTATATTAAGAGATTTATGAGCTTTTTTTGTGACAGAGATACGAAAATGGTCCCTCACGGCGTTGATGAAAAAATAGCGATAAAAATTCAAAAACCTTCAAAAAGACAACGGAAAATGGCTGGTATTTTACAATTAAAAATCGATAGAGTTTTGGGAAAATAACGAGAAAATTTAATAAAATAAGCCATTAGAAAAACTTGGTTTTTTTCGTAAAGACGACGAAAATCGGCTCTTGATACACCATAATAATCTATTGAATTTCGGAAAATAGAGAGGAAACGATAGAGGATTACAGAAAATTGAATAAACAGCAAATGTGGTTCATATGTTAGGATTAAAACACCACAAAATTATAAGAAACAAGAAAAAACTATTGGAAAGTCATTAATATTTAAAATTTGTCAATGTTTCTAAGTTTTCAATACGTTTAAATTTTCAAATTATTTCTCTTAAACTTCTAGTGATTTTAAAATTAGATTTAATATAGTTTTCATCGACAGTTTTGTGATTTTGTGAAAATATACTGGAAAATATTGACCCACTTAAAAATACTAGCAAGATAACTTGAATGCTGGAAAATTGAAAAAAACGTTAAATCTCAACACCATTGATGATAGTTGGCTCAAATCTAATTTTGAAATCACTGGAAGTTTGAGAAAAATAATTTGAAAGTTTAAAATTAGTGAATTTTTTTAACTTGAAAATATTGATATTACCGATAAAATTGATGACCAAGTGTTGGAAAATTGAAATGCGAGAGAAATAACTTCAAAATTCAAGCGTATTGTTAAATTTTAAAATAACCTTGAAAATGTTGATAAATTGAAATATGAGAGAAATAACTTGAAAATTAAAACATATTGAAACATTTTAAAGCAACGATAACCTTGAAAATATTTATAAATTTAAGTTTCAAAGTATTGAAAAATTTGGAAATATTAATAAATTAACAATATTATTGACTAAATTTTGAAAAATTGAAACGTACGAAAAATCTTAAAACTGTCGATGAAAACTGGATGAAATTAATTTTAAAATCACTAGAAATTTGAGAGAAACAATTTGAAAATTTAAATGTATTTGAAACTTTGAAAACATTGATAAACACACAAATCTTGAAAAGTTGAAAATATTTACAAACTTTAAATATTGATGAGAAAGTTTCGAAAAATTGAAAAATATGTTAAATCGCAAAAATGTCGACGAAATCTGGATGAAATCTAATTTTAAAACCACAACAAATTATAGAGAAATAACTTGAAAATTTAAAATCACTGATAAATTTGAACATAAAACATGAAAAATTGAAATTTTTGACAATTTAAAAGTACTGACAAGTTTTTCATATTGATAGACTTGAACATGCTGATATATTTCAAAATAAGGATGAAAATTGCTTCATTATAACAATGCATCGAACTTTCAGAAATAAGAAGCCCCGCCCCCAAGTTTCCTAATCGTTTTATTATTTTTTTCTTTCGTTTTATCGCTCGTTTTTCGCGAAAATCGACTCTTCATTTGTTATTATTTGTCGTAGTGCTCGACGCTAACACTTTCATCTCGATTTGGGGACAAAAAAAAAATTGTGACGAGAATAAAAATTGATAAAAAATAAATTTCCGAAATTTCAGGTTCTCGTCGCTTTTATCGTGAAAAATGGTCACCAGGAAAAGATTTTTAGAGAAGAAATACCGGACCTCCCTGAGTGGTCAGTCCAAGTTAAGAGGTTTCAATGAAGGCCATAGAGAGATGTCTACGAGAGATTTCTGGTGTTAAAACGTCCAAAAATTGTGCTAAAAATGCCTTCCAATGGCTATTATTATTTTGGACGATTCTGCCGACCATTAAGGGTCCAGTCATAAAATGGTAAATTACACTGCAGCAGTAGCTCAGACCAATTTTAGTAGCTAACGTTACGAAAAATACAGACTTTCACCAAATATCTTCGTATATACACGTAGGACGAAAACGTGCAAAAAAATGTTTGGTCTTTTATTTCCCTTCTGGCAGTTTCACTGAATCTCCAGTTCATTTCAAACTGTCGATTCTCGATTTCCTCATCCAAATATTTTACTGCTTTTCAATAAACTTTATTTGCAATTTTCTCTTCTCCACCAGCTTTTTCAGAAAGCAGCCATGAGCTTACCCTTGTGGCATGCATTGGAAAATACATTTTAAAACGTCTGTAGATTGGGGCAAATTTAGTTTCAAACTCTATTGACAAATATATTTGAATATCCATCTCCGGATTAATTTTAAAATGTGTTTTAAGCAGTTTGTAATCCATTATGGAATGCATATTGCGATGTATTACTTGAGTTGAAAAATTTATCGTGTAATTCAAACTGTAATGCAATCTTAGTTAGTGTGCAGTGAAGAATATGTTGTGTAATGCATAGTGAAATGTATTCTGTTTGCATTGAATAATGCATTTTACAATTTATATTCCATGCATTGTTAAATGTCAAAAGCCTCGCTATATTTCATAATTTCGAGGTTTAAAAAAATCCCAATTCTGAATTTGAAAAACATCTAAAAATATTTAATAAATAATTAGAATTGGTAATGAAATAAAGTTTAAAAATCAAAACTACATCAATTTCATTCAATTCAATGCAGCATTCACGCTTTTTGTAAGTATGTACACGTAGTTTCAAATACATCGTGAAATACGCGAGTAGTATTATAATGCATTGTAAAATGCATTAGTGAAATGTATTTTTGTTTATATTAACCAAATGTATTTCGTGTTGTGATAAAAACGACCGATGCAATTCGTAATTGTAATGCATTTGAAATGCATTTTCTTTCCATGTGGGTGATGGAAACTGATCATACTAACCCGATTGTAAGCTAATTGCAAACTTATCACAAACTGAGGAAAAACAGTAATCTGATGAACATTAATTGCAAACTGGCGAAAACTTATGAAACGTATTGCAATATAATGAAAACTGCTTGTACACAGATGACAATCTGGTTGTAAATTTATAAATAATAATTGCGAAGTAATGAAACCTGATCACGAACTGATGAGGACTTATTGTGATCTGCTGGTAGCGTTTTGTAATCTGATGAAAACAGTTTGGAAACTGATGAAACCTGATTACGAACTGATGATCACTGATCACAAACCAATTAAAATGTATGATAATTGATAAAAACTTATTGCGTACTGATGAAAACTGATTGAATACTAATGATAACTGGTAAACTGATGAAAACCGATTGTACGCAGATTTGTTAGAAACTGATAAATATTGATTGCAAACCGATGAAACCTGATCGTAAGCTGATGAAAACTAAATTCAAATTGAAGTTAACTGATTGTAAGCTGCTGAAAGATTATGAACTGATGATTAGTGATGAAAACCGATTGCGAACTCACAAAACCTTATTGCAATTTGATGATAACTAATTGAAAACTGATGAAAAATAATTGAAAACTGATGAAAAATAATTGAAAACTGATGAAAACTGACTGTAACCTACTGAATACTAAATGCAAACTGATCAAAAAATGTTTGCAAACTGATGTACAATCACTCTGCAATCACTTTCAACAAGATATCATTTCGCAATTACTTACATGTATACATTACGTTTCAAGTACGGTTATAAATTCAGTCTTAAATCACATTTTTTCTAAAAAAAAAAATTTCGGACACTGACATATTCGGACATGAAAGTGTCCCTGCCACACGTTATGAGGAATTGTCAGATTTAAGATCGAAATTGGATAAAACAAAAAAAACGACAAAAGATAAAAAAATAATAACGAAATAAATCTTCGTGGGTTATTTCCAGGAGAAGTTCTGTTCAGTTCGGGCTAATAAGACGCACTTCCGGTCAAGTGTCGATGACGTATTATGATGGATGACCAATTTCTCAGACGAGACAATTGGTCAGCTACGCAATGAGAATTTCTGATCGAGCAATTTTGAGAAAAAAAATTCCATAAATTTATTTCGGTTTAATCCGACTGGATTGGTCATTTAGGTGGAAGCTGGTCAACTGGTCAGAAACCTCAAAAACGGTTATTGCAGCAGTCGATAAATTTTGCTAAAAAGTGACGTCACTTTAAACCGGAAGTGACCGTAGAACTGACCCCTGCTGGTCGATGCAGGTGTGGTCAGCGTTCCGGTCAGTTGCAGCGGGTTTCCATCGCAATAAGTGATTTATTGAAATATATAAAAAATCAATGGAAACGGCGAAAATGGCCATCATTTTTATTAGGATCACGAATTGCTAGCTTCCTGTTCTTAGCTCGGCCAATGGCGTCGCATTAAAATAAATTAATCGGAATTCATTTTTATATCAAAACCAGAAGCTGCTTTTATTGCTTTTTGGCTCAATCTTTCTCGCCATGAATCCAAGGGCATTTAGTATTGATTGAAAAATACCCCAGTATACCGTACACTGTGAGGAATAGGAGGAAGGATAGTCACGTGATCCTGGCAAGGTCAAGATGGTGGCGTTGGAGGAGGGGCTTAAGTCCCGAATGGGAAAATTGATCGGTTTTTTAAATGTTTATGAAAAAATGTACATCGGATCGTACATTATTATATATATATATATATATATCATATCATCAAAATACCGCACATGTTACTGATTAAATGATCACGGATATTTTAGCTGAACGTATGGGAACCCTGTAAGAACTTAATTCATATTGATTTATGAAAATTGCATTTTTGTTTAATGCCAAAAAATTCACAAGCTATATTAATGGATTTTTACCATCTGGTTGCTTTACCTTTTGAGAAATTATACGTTTGTGAAGACTCGAATAAATTGCCAATTTCCTAATTGCCTTACATATTTAAGTAATTTTGGTAAATTTTGATATGTTTTTATTGATTAGTGACAACTGCGTTTTGTCAATACTACAAACATTTTATAAGCTATTATAATGACCTGTTTAGAACTTGAGTGTTTCCTGCTTAAAAAAGAGCAAGTATCTTTGTAAAATTTAAAAATATTTGTTTTTGGTTGATTTTTTAAATAGTTTAATACCAAAAACATTTTATAAGCTATTATAATTATCTGTTTACAACTTGAATGTTTCCTGCTTTAATACCAAATACATTTCATAAGCTATTATAATTACTTGTTTACAACTTGAATGTTTCCTACTTTAAAAGAGCAAGTATCTTTGTAAAATTTAAAAATATTTGTTTTTGGTTGATTTTTAAAATAGTTTAATACCAAATACATTTCATAAGCTATTTTAATGACATACTTACAGTTTCAGTGTTTCCTATTTTAAAAAAGCAAGAATTTTTGTAAATTTAAAAATATTTGTTTTTGGTTTAGTTATGAAAATAGTTTAATACCAAATACATTTTATAAGCTATTATAATTACCTGTTTACAACTTGAATGTTCCTTGCTTAAAAAGAGCAAGAATCTTTGTAAAATTTAAAAATATTTGTTTTTGGTTGATTTTTTAAAACAGTTTAATACCAAAAACCTTTAATAAGCTATTTTAATGACACGTTTACAGTTTAAGTGTTTCCTATTTTAAAAGAGCAAGTATTTTTGTCAATTTTAAAATACATGTGTTTAAATTTGAGTTCTGAAAATACATGTAGTTTAAAACCAAAAACATTTCACGAGCCATTTTTAATCGGATAAATCGGACGTCAATAGAGAAGTGACGAATTGCTTACAAATCTCGCATTTTCGTATTTATTTTGCACATTAAAGTATTTTTTGTGAATTTTCAAATACATTTCATACGTTATTTTAAAATAATTTGTAAGAGATTGCATTTTTTAATTTTTTTAAAATGATAGACCTACATTTGCAAAGCAGCCTCGAATAAACTAATAATTTCGCAATATTTGTACCTGTTTTACATACAGTATTAAAGCCCACTCTGTTTTGGACATTTTCATAAACATGTTTTTTGCTTATTAATGAAAACAGTTCTTTATTTAATACGAACAACGTTTTGTAAGCCATTTTTTAATAACAGTTTTACGAGTTTTTGACGATATGATAAACCAACGAGTCAACTGGGGCTGATGAGGGGTGTTCGTGTATTACATCATTATAACGAGACAGATTTCTGCATTCGTTATAGTATTTGGGATCCAGCAGGACTGATGCTTTTTTAACGCAAAATTAAGATCCATCGTCAAACGTTTCTTGGCATTTTGAAAGCAGACACGTCCTGGATATTTCTTTTATTTAGCACTTTTTTGTGTTGGGGGTGGGGGTGAGGGTGGAAAGATTAACGAAGCAATTTCAGCGTCGTTAAGCCTATAATGCTCAGTGCATTAGAAGAGGAAGTGAGGAATTTTTGTTGCCACTCAGCACTTTTTTTACGATCTAGGCCTAATACGCAACATTAAATATTTCGACAAAAACCCGCCCGCAATCGGCGAATTATTTCGGTCATCAATCGCTCCCAACTGACCATTACCGCGTGTCCAGGCTCCACCTTCGACCATTTCGCCATGACCTGACCATAGGGGTCAAGGGTGGATTTTATGGATGCCCCTTAATTTCACACGTTAACGGGAAGTTCCCCTCCCACCCCTGCCATGTTAAAAAATTGAAAAAACTGTATACATAACATCTCTGCGAATAATGAATAAATCGTCGTGATA
>JAQGAF010001841.1:0-27044 GCA_034687865.1 Kryphioiulus occultus
ACCCGGAAATGTCAGGGAATTTGTCGACCCGGAAATGTCAGGGAATTTGTCGACCCGGAAATGTCAGGGAATTTGTCGACCCGGAAATGTCAGGGAATTTGTCAATTTGGAAATGTCAGGGAATTTGTCAAGTTGGAAAACCTGGAAAATTGAAGGATTTTGCAGTTGGAAACTAGGACTTTAAATATTTTATGTGACACTTTTAAGAAAGATAGCCGGGTTCTCCCAGGCCTGCGAAACCTGTAAGGGAATTACCGAACTGAATTAATTCAACCTGGAAAATTCAAGGGGTTTCCAGTTGGACCCTAGGATTTTTTAATGTCAATATTTTTTGTGACTCAGATATCAGGGTGCCCCCAGACCTGAAAAACCTGGAAGGTAATTACTGATAATTTATTAGTTTATTCTGGAAAATTCAAGGAGTTTCCCGTTGGAATCTGGGCTTTTTTAAACTAGCTTAAGAAAAATATCGAGGTTCCCCCAGACCTACCTAAAAAACCTGGATGGAAATTACTGAAAATCTATTTTTTATTGCTTTTCAAAAATTGTTAATATTATTAAACATTTTTAAGAATTAAGGAATAAAATGCATTATTTGTAACCTTTTTTAAATTTCGCCGAAGGTGCGGCGTTTTCCTACCCACAATTATTATTTCTGAATAATTTTGTTCAGAAATGCGTAAAATTCATCATTTCGAATCTTAATTGTATTTCTTAAAATTTCGCTAAAGACATTCCTATATTAGCAATATAAATAAACAAATTATGGTAAAAAATGTGGCTAGCAGCAACTACAGTATTATTATTGTTTTTGCAATTTGCAGATTAATTAATAATACTACTGAATGTTTTTTGTAGAATTGTGAGCTAAAAATAATCCATCATTTCTGGTGTAATTTTTTTTGAACATTTTTTGACCACGACATTTTTCTACCAAGTTTTCTTCATAGTTGTTTTTTAATTTAACACATTCCAGGATTTCTGCAGAATAATAGACTCGGTGTATAAAAAATGTGAACATTAGCACACTGGGGAATTGAATGGAAGGGCAACTTAGCAGCAAAATATTTCATTCTTTCATCTTCTTTTTAAGCTGAATAGAATATCAGACAAATGTCCGTTTAAATAGTAAATACCCAGCTCTTGAGCTTGTCTTTTGAAATATATTCGTAGATAAATTTTTAATAAATACACCGCTTCGCATTTTATGGCTTAAATTCGTTTCGAATTTCATCATAACGTACAGGGTGTCCATAAATTATTCATCCCGCTGTAAGCCATGCCAAGGCTTATGGGTGAATTATTTATCCCTCGCATAATGCCCTTATCCATATGCATTTTAAAGCACATTGATTGCATTTTAATTCGTCTAAGACGCCAAGTCAGAGTGAATTGGCAAGTGCAAATCTGCATCTAGCAGTAAACGATGGTCGGTCAGGTACTTTTGAAGTGTCCACCATCAAGGATGGCCATTAAGACTGACCACGACTGTGCTGGTCAGCATGACGTCCACACTACGCAGTGTTGAAAGTCAGTGAATGTCAGTTGAAAGTCAGTGTTTGATAGTTGTTTAAGTTAATTGTTGTCTGTGCAACCGGCCGCCCATCAGACGGCCATAAGGGGGTCTTGGCATCGTTTGGTCAAGACGGTCAGCAGGACGCCATCATGAAACTGCAGGACCTCGAACCTCCTTAATTAAATTTTAAAGTTTCGTTAATGAATTCACCTTCATTAAACTTCCAATTTCGGCGAAAATCACGTGCTCGACAGGCCGAAGTCACGTGACCAACGCTGGACTACTAGCAGCTGGCTGCTGGGCGCTGGACCAGTGGTCACTTCGCCCCTGACCGGACGCTGCACGGTCTTCAGGCTTCATTTTGGTTCTAAAATTATTTCAAAGTCAACTTTTGCATGCATTTTGGCTCTAAAACCAGGCACTTCTAAGAGCTCTGGAGACGCTTGTCGCTTCTGGAAGCTTACACTTCAATCCCTTCTTCAGGTAACTTGCAGCCTTCCAAACTCCTTGGAACTTGTTCCTTATTGCTGCAACCAGTTTTCGACTCTGAAATTTCACTTCTTGAAGCCACTTCCGGTAATCCAACCATCCTTCCAAAGTTCCTGGAAGTTGCTCCTTGCTGCAGCAACCAGTTTTCCACTCCGAAATTCCACTTCTTGAAGCCACTTCCGGTAATCCAACAATGGCCATAACCACGGTATTGGCAGCGCCTCTCACCTACGCCTTCGGGCTGTTCCTTATCGCTGGTGGCGCCACCTCCTACGTCCTTTCCCGTCTCAAGCTCCTGATGGTCAACCTTTGGCTGCGCTTGACCACTGGCCGGCCACTGGAAATCCTGTCTGGCTTGGATGCCACGCTGCAGTACTCCAGCTCCTCGTACTTTACGGAGCCCGATTGCCCTACGGTAATCACGGTGGGCATGCCCGTTGCCGGCCCATTGGACATTGCAGCTTTCCAGAAGAGATGCCTGGAGAAGATGGTTCGTCACCGTGACCCCACTTCCGGTCGCCTGGTCAACCCAAGGTGGACCCACCGGGTGGTGCGCCGCTTCGGCTTCTTCGTGTGGGTCCGGGACGAACCCTTCGACATCCGAAACCACGTTAGGGTCCACGATGAGCCCTATGCCGATGATGTCGCCTTGGTGAAGCTCATTGAACGCATTTCCCACAATCCCCTGCCCGTCGGCAGGCCACCATGGGAGTTTCTGGTTGTGCACAAGATGGCCGCCGCTGGAGCAGACCAAGAGTCTGCTGTCGTCTACCGCGTGCACCACAGCCTGGCTGATGGCATGAACCTGGTGGTTACATTGCATGAACTGGTGGATGAAGCGCCCTCTGAGGGAGCCACTGGTAAGTCCAACAATGATGGTGATGCCAACCTTAATGAGGTGGGTATGTGGAATTCACTCTACCACATGACATGTTTTTGGGCCATGAAGAATTGTTTAGAAGTATGGCACTATTGTGGTTGGGCCAATGCCAGAATCTTTATTCAACTTCTGGTATTAGGGATTGGGGAGAACCTGTGTTTTCAACGTACGTAGTATGACCGCAGATGAAAACATTGACCCCTGGGTGACTGGCCGTTTGGAAAACCTGGAAAATCAGGAAATTCATGTCTGGAAATGTTGTGGCACAACGATTTTGATTGCTATAAGCATATCAGAAAAGGCTATGCATTAGAAAAGCAGGGTGTCTACTGATCATGGATGTCATGGAAAAGTCATGGAGATTCAGATCATGGAAGTCATGGAAAAGATATGAAATTTACAACAGGGTAATGGAAAAGGAATAACATTTACATCAGGGTCATGGAAAAGTTATGAAATTTACATCAGGGTCATGGAAAAGGTAATAAATTTGCACCAGGGTCATGGAAAAGCCATTATATTTACAATAGGGTCATGGATTTTTTTCTTTTCCTTGATTCACAAAACAAAAATCCAGGCTTAAATTATTCATTTGTCATCTATTTCCGCAAAAAAAAAAAATTCGCCAATGGTGCGGCGTATTTTTGGCCAATATTCATGTCGCCACAGTGGTAGAGAATATATCTGAAAATCGCTATTTAGTCATGACATGGGGCTTGAAAAGTTATATTTGTGATTTCTTTTTGTTAAAATTTGCGCCAACGGCGATTCCATCATCATCAATATTTCCTTTTGATAAATGTGGTTGATAAATGTTGTTCCAACGGTTATTGGGTCAATGGAACATTAGAAGTTAGCACATCAATGAGCCAGAAGTTGAATCTTCTCTGCAAGAAAGATTTTGGCAAGGAGTTTCTGGAAATGCACTTTGAGACTCTTAGATCCTGCAAGTGAGCGAGTCAAGGAATGGCTTTGTCTTCCAGTTCCATCCAAGGACAACCAGGAGAAGCTTGCAGAACTGGCCAAACGCAACCCACTGATGCACTTCTTGGCCAACCCCGGCCAGAAGTGGACCATCAATGCGGCAGCAGACGTCCTCTGGAACCTGCTATCCATCACCTTGGCCTCCCCTTACATCATGGCGAAGGTAGCCCTACAGAAGCCAGAGAGAAATGCCCTCCATGGCCCAGAACTCACTGGCCGCAAACTTCTGGCTGTGTCCAGCGGTATCCAGTTCCAGGTCATGAAGGACATTGCCTTGGCCTTCAACTGCTGCATCAACGACGTCTTCCACTATGGTATCGTTGGAGCCATCCAGAGGTTCAATGAGGAGAGTCCAGAGGCACCCACTGACTCCCACACGACCTTGCTGGTGCCCTTGCACTTGCTGCGGCCTGGGGCCTCTTGGACCCAGAATGGTTTCACCTTCACCTTCATGCGCTACGCATTGCGAGGACCTAGCCCACAGCAACGCTTGACGGACGTTGCAGCAGTGACCAATGAAGTGAAGGCTTCTGCTGAACCTTTGCTCAACTTTGCCATCACCCAGAGCTTGAGCAATCACATGCCCTTGGCCATGGCCAAGAAGTGCCTGGCTCCCAGCTTCGACTATACTGCCATGGCCACCAACGTCATTGGTCCTTCCAGAGACATCTCCATGTTGGGCATGCCAGTCAAATTCATGTACTTTTTTCCCATCAACCATGGCCGTGGAGGTGAGTTGCAAGCCCTAGTTTGTTGTTGATTGCGATGCCAGTTTTTCTTGATGTAGTTCTGGTTTGAATCTGGTTAGCCTATTGCTGTGAGTGATTGGTGTGGTGGGGGTTTATCTCTGGTGATGAAACCATCAGGCCCAAGATGGTTCTTGTTCAATCTTCAGATCCTGATTTTAGTGCTGATTTTAGTCAACTTCCGTTTACATCTTCTGTTCATTTGAGAGCCAATACTAGCTGTTTTAGAGTTATGATAATTGCAACATTTTTCTTGAACATGAAAGTCATGTCAAAGGGTTCCCACATACCTGGAAAACCTGGAATTGTCAGGGAAATTGGAAAGCCTGGAAAAGTCAGGGAAAATTGATTTACTTTGAAAAAGTCAGGGAAAATGAATTTACTTTGAAAAAGTCAGGGTAAATGGCTTTGAAAAAGTCAGGGAAATGCCACAAAGAAATAGAATTTTACATAGCTGCTTAGTGGTTAACTCACATATCAAGAGACGACAAGCAAGTTTGTGGAAGAAATTAATAATGAAATTGTCAATTAAAAGGTAATCTAAATTTGTTGTTACCTAATAAATATTTTCGTTTATCGCATATTAGTTTATTGATTAAGCAATACATATTGCATTCCTGAATTTGGCATGTGCCATGTTTTCTAAAAATTTGTTAGTGTTTTTTTCTAATTTTTAGTGTTTCACATGTTAAGATAATGTCCATGGTGCTGCCACCTGGAGGACAACTGAAAAATATGTGGTCAACTTCCGTTACCAACTTCTGGTCATTTCAGAGCCAACACTAGCTGTTTTAGCGTTCAAATGATATTTGCAACATTTTTTCCTCATACCTGGAAAACCTGGTATTGTAGCAAATTAGCAAATTTATAAATAGATTTTTTTTATAAAAAAATGTTGCCTCTACATTCCTTTAATTCTTATTTCTCAATATTTTGTTTCTAAAAACGTTGCCTTTCGCGATAATACATCATTACTATTGCTAAACAAATTTTTGTATGGCAACATAGGACTAAAACCTATAATTTACGTCCGCAGAAATCCACTACTGTACTGTTGAAATATGTTTTTTTTTTAATTTCCCCTTTGTATTTACTTCACTATTAATTTCGATACTAATTATGCAAATTCATTACTTGTGATCTAAATCTCCGAACATCGTTAAACTTCGATACAGGGCTTGAAAATGAATACAGGACTATTTTCGTGGTCTAATATTGTGTGAAATTCCGTGTATAATGTCAGGGAAATAACTGACAAGTTGTCAGAGAATGTCAGGGAAATCGATTTGAGAATTTGAGTAGGAACCATGTAGGAGACGGCGTTGTATAGTGTTGGAAAAATGATGTTGCGATGTTGGAAGATGTGTAAGATGGTTGACATTGTTATAATTGCAAGATTACGTTGTTAGCGAGAAGGGATTGAAAAACTGGCATTGCAAAAAGGTGTTAATTACACAGTCATAACATTGTGTTTCTTGTGGTTAGGTGTTTCCTTTGCCATGTTCACTCTGAAAGGATGCGTCCGTCTTACGGTGACTTTGGACAGGGCAGTGGCTCCGGACGATGACGCTGCCCAACGCCTGGTGGACCATTTCGAGAGCGAAGTGCAGAACCTTCATAAGCTGGTGCTGGAACATGGACAGAAGCTGTTAAATAACTTTTGGCCAACGTTTTAAAATTGACTGAATTGAGTTCCCAGCCATGAACTAATTTGCTTTCTCACTAATAGTAGTTTCAGTAGTTGCATGATAGTACTCCCTACCGTCCCAGAACATGCTTATGTGAGTTTGTCTGACCTCTGGTCAAAGTTTCTGTGATTACTGTTGAACATAGGTGATGAATTAAATATTTGATGTAATCGTGTTTGACGGTGACATTTGGATACATGTTTTAATTTTTCAGCCTGCGACGTCCTGTTCTTGCGATCTTGCAGATTCTGTGGTTGGTTGTTTCTGGCTCCTTGGTCTTGACCATTTGACCTTTGACCCTTTCGGCTATTGCGTGGGCTTCTCCTAATGGCTTGCAAGCTGGCAGTGATTGCCTGGCGGTTTGGGGCAGCTAAATCAGACATGTTGTAGGGTTAGGTTAGACACAAAACGAAATGTTGTCACCTACGACAGGTGTCATTCTTGTTTACTACATGTAGAGAAGTAGAATGTCATATTGGCGTGTCATATTTTTGCATTTTCAATCGCCAGGGTGCTTAGGAAAATTTATTTTATAAACCTGGAAAAGTCAGGGAAGTTGAAAATTTCATCCCTAGGATACCCTGAGATAGTAGGCGCTGCTCCAGCATACATGTAAGCTAACATGTAGAAACTATTAAAGGTTGGCTTCTTCCTAATGGCTCCTACGCTGGCAGTGATTGCCTAGCGGTTAGGGGCAGCTAAGTCATTGGCATGTCGTATTTTTGCATTTTCAATCGCAAGTGTGGTCAGGAAAATTTATTTTATAAATCTGGAAGGTAGGGAAGTTGAAAATTTCACTCCAAGGGAACCCCGATGTAGTAGGCACTTGGCAAACACTTTGGTATAATTCGATTACAGTAACCATTTATCATTCATGAATCATTCACGGCTAATCTTATTAAAATGTTCATAATTTACCAGTGTTGCTAATACCAGTGAGAAGTAGAATGTCACATTGGCATGTCACATTTTTGCATTTTCAATCGCCAGTGTGGTCAGGAAAAGCTATTTTATAAACCTGGAAAAGTCAGGGAAGTTGAAAGTTTCATCCTTAAGGCACCCTGAGGTGGTAGGCGCTACTCCAGCAAACATGTAAGCTAACATCTAGAAACTATTAGAAAGTTGGCTTCTCCTAATGGCTTCTATGATGGCAGTGATTGCGTAGCGTTTAGGGGCAGTTAAGTCATTGGCATTTCTTATATTGGCATGTCGTATTTTTGCATTTTCAATCGCAAGTGTGGTCAGGAAAATTTATTTTATACACTTGGAAAGGCAGGGAAGTTGAAAATTTCATTCCTAGAGAACCCTGATATAGTAGGCACTTAGATAACACTTTGGGTGTACTTTGGTATACTACGGTATAGGCGCTGCACCAGCATACATGTAAGCTAACATGTGGAAACTACAGTAGAACCTCATTAAGTTGACCACCTATGGAACTTTCTCACACTGGTCACTAAAACCCGATTATAATTACGTGAAATGCATGTACTTACATTTTACAGTAACCATTTATCATTCATGACTAATCTTATTAAAATGTTCATAATATACTTAATGTGCTGCAAATTTATTTAGCAATATCACGTACTGGAATTGTTATGCAGAAACACTGAATGGGTTCAAAATGAACTCTTGTACCTCTATAGAGACAGTTACTGTTCAGGGGTGTACAATATAAGTTTTGCAAGCAGCAAATAACTTTAATCGTCCACGACTTTACATGTTCAGACCATGCTGCTCAACATATAGAGAGTAAATAACTATTGGGTGTCAAAGTCCAACTTGTTAACTTACAACATACAGAGGGGCAGATGGTCAACATGTAGAGGTCACCTTCCGTTGAGTTAATCTGGTGACCGTCAGGGGCAGCTAAGTCAATGTTGGGTTATTCTAAACACACAAAAGGTTGAAGCCTTCAGTAAGAACACGAAATTGAAATCAGCACATATTTAATCCCAGTTTCAGTTCTGGAGATCCAGGGAGTGTTGGGACCTCGTGCAAGATGGAGATCATAATTCTCTTTCACTCTGTTCCCCATCTTCGGCAAATGAGTCGCCTAATTTCGTTACTGCGGCCTATTATTCAATTTGGATTCTTTGGTTGTCTCTCGGAATTTCGCTTAATCCGAGCGGAGATGCCCCTCGCACTTAATCATTTTCTCGCTTGATAAGGAACGTAATTGCCCAGCGCCTCCCTCGCCCTATTCGCGTTTCATTTGCTCTCAGATGATGGCAACAATGCAATTATCCAACGGAGGTAATTTTGCGATTGCTTTTCAGGAAATTAGTGAGCGGAAAATGGTCGGAACCACTTGTTTTGGCCGTTTTAGTGCGCGGCTGCTGGACCGGAAGCGATGGTTTTTTCACGGAAAATGAAACGAAAAACGTGCTTTCCAAGAAACTTGGTTATGACCCTTCAGGAAAATTAATTCGATTTTGAGGCCTTTTGCACGTGGCCATTTGAGCAAATTAGGAAATAGTTGAAGGAATTCGTGAGGAGCATAATTAATTAGCGCATGAAGTTTGCCTTTGATTAATGATTTTTGACAGCACATATTTCATGACTTTGTCAACGTAGCGACAAATTGCGAAGAGATACAGTATGTCAACTCGTGTGTAGTTATGCGGGGGTAGACATGGTGACTACTAACTTGGAAAACCTGGAAATTCCAGTTTATTCAACAAGGAAAACTTGAAAAACTCTAGGAATTTGAAGTGGAACTAACTGTGGTTGAAGTCCCTTTGAATTCTGTAAAGTTTGTGATTCAAGTTGAAGTATGTGGTAGCGACTAAATTGCGAAGAAATTGTATTGTCTCAGCACTTATTGAGCTACATGTACCTCGGGGTAGACATGTTGACTACCAACCTGGAAAACCTGGAAATCTCAGTATGTTCAACCAGGAAAACTTGAAAAACTCTGGGAATTTGAATTGGAACTAACTTCGGTTGAAGTCCCTTTGAATTCTGTAAAGTCAAGTGTGAAGTTTGTGAAGTCCTACTGAAATCACTGAAGTACTGTATGTGGTAAAGTTCGTGATAGTTATTAAATTCACTGTGCATGACAGTGAAGTACTTGCAGTATCCTTGCCTTACTTACTTTTTTGAGCTCTCAATGAAGTCTCACTGGAAGTCTCGTTGATGTCATTGAGATGTCTATACAGATTCAACGGAACTTCAAGGACTTCATTAGCACTCGAATAAGGAAGTCCTTGATTTCGTTAATTACCATTTAAGGACTTAGTCTTATTACCTTTCTGACATTCTAAATCCCATTTGTCTTGAAATCTTATGCAAGTCCCACCGAATTGAAGACATTGAAGTCTGGCTGAAGTCCACAATCACAATTACGCCAATTCAAATGATGTTTATCAGCATTCGCCATAAATTTCAACATCCTCACTTAGTGATGACATAATTATTGACCGAAAAAACATTAGAGTTGAAAGAATTTTTTTAATTTATCAAAATTACTTCAAGAACGGTAACTTCTATCTAGTTATCCAAACACACATTTATTATTTTTAAAAATGCTGACTCGGCGTTTTGTTGGAGTCGGGATTCTTTGACCTTGATCTTGTTGAAGTCCCATTGAAGTACTTAAGTGTCGTTGCCTTCTCGACTTCATTTTTTAAACCTTGACCTTGTGGAAGTCCCACTGAAGTACTTACATGTAAGTGTCGTTGTCTTCTGGACTTCATTGAGAACCCCCCCTTAGATGATGATACAATACTTCAGAGTGTCTACCGGTCATGATAGTCATGTAAAAGGCATGAAATTCACATCAGGGTCATGGAAGTCGTGGAAAAGTTATGAAATTTACATTCGGGTACTTGAGAAGTCATGAAATTTACATTAGGGTCATGGAAAAGTCATGAAATTTATAATAATCATGGAATTGTTTTCTTTTCGTTGATTCACAACATAAAAGTTTGGGTTTAAATTCTTTATTTGTCATCTACAGGTATTTCCGCAAAAAATGTCGACTACGAAGTGTTTTTGTCCAATAATCATGTCGCCACAGTGGTAGATTGTTTCTGAAAATCGCTATTTAGTCACGACATAAAACTTGAACGGCCTCGCATTCTAATAGGTATGGAAAAAATTTGAAGCCATGAAAAAGTCATGGAATTTGCAATACCAAATCCAGTAGACACTCTAAAAAGTTATATTTGTGATTTGTTTTGGTTAAAATTTACGCCAACGGCGGTTCCGTCACCATCAATATTTCCTGATATTTCTTTTGGTAAATTCACTAAACTACACCTAAAATCCATTATTTCTGATATATTTTTTAAAGTTTGGCCTATCCATTGGTTTTTGTATGGATGAAATTCCAATAGGCATGGCAGATTTTTTAAAGTCATGGAAAAGTCATGGAATTTGCAATACCAAATCGAGCACACACCCTGAATACTTGAAAGTTCCCTAATTGGGAAAATTGCTATCTGACGTCATCGCTTTAGTGCTGCCAACGCCTGCAGGCGGCGACACTGTCGCCTCAGTTGACAGCTTCTGGCGTCCTGGCATCACCAATTGTGACGCTGCCATCGATCTTCGGAGGCCCCCCGGCACCCCCCGGGTGAACACGGCCCACGAATGCTCGGCACCCGAAAAACGCCATGAAAAACATGGCAGCCAACGTGGCAGCTCATCCCTCAACATGATAGCTCGACTGTCAGGACGAGCAAGATGTCGCCGTCACTGCAGACGGATGATCCGGAAGGGTACCGAAAAAAACATTCCAGTCATTATGGTAAATAGGAAAGTCCGTTTAAGCTAATGATGGCACGGACGATAAGATGGGCACCGGTAATTGCCCCGGGCCCGGGTGGCGCCCCGATCGCTATTTCTGGCGGTTTTGGGAGACCCGATTGGCTCCCTGACAATTAAAGTTTTCGCACCGTTTCAATGGTGTGACAACAGTTGGGATGGCTCAGGACATCACCTCCATTGAATTTCGGAATTGCAAACTGATATGCTTAACCTCATTAGAAGAAATAATTTCGAAAAACCTACATGCAGTTACAAAAAACTAATTTGGATGTGGTTGAATTACAAGTTGTTGTATAATGTCTTTGGTTCAGTGTTGGCTGGCGGCGCTGTAGTCGCGAATCTAAAATGGCAGACACGTAGGCAAATCCCCAAGGTGGCCGCTGATGTGATGTGACAGGGTGGTTACCGCTCATGGAAGTCATGGAAAGGTCATGAAATGAGAATCAGGTCATGGAAGTCAAGGAATTACATCAGGGTCATGGAAAAATCGTGAAATTTTTGTCGTTTCATTGACTCACAAAATAAAAATGTCTGTTTAAATTCTTCATTTGTCACCTATTTTCGCAAGAATTACGCCTACGGCGTGTTTTTGGCCAGTAATCATGTTTCAATGTTTTTGAAAATCGCTATTTAATCATGACACAAAACTTGAACAGCCTCATATTCTAATAAGCATGGAAACATTTTTGAAGTCATGAAAAACTCTTGGAAAAGTCATGGAATTTGCAAAGCTAAATCCAGTAGACAGACTCCCTGTGTGACCAGATCTCAATTAGTTTTACGCGCCATTTCTGAAGATCGAGGGGTTAGCAAATTGTGAAGTCAGGTATTTGTGTAGTCACTGGAAGTGCGAGTCCAGCCTCATTCAGACTTCAATGAGTCTTCAAGAGCTTTAATCCTGATTTCACAGACCTGGACCTCAGTGACTACAGTGAAATTTCAATGAGACTTCAAGGCCGGACCTCGTGAATTCAGAGTCCGAAAGTCCTTGAAATCTCATGGAAGTCCCATTGAAATTATTGGAGTCTTATTGCTTTCCTGACTTTTGTGAAGTGCTTTATAGACTTCCAGGAGCATCAGGATGACTTCCGACCTCAATGACAGTAGTGGGACTACAATGCAGGGTGCATACCGTCAGGGAAAGTCAGGGAAATGTTGACATTGTGTCCATTAAATCGGGGAAAGTCAGGAAGAGGTCCGGGAAAACATTTAAAAACATTTGAAATTCAATTTTTTGACTTTATTGAATCAAAAAAGAGGGTCCGAAAAGCTGCTAACATGGAAGCGGAAACAATTGACCAAGAAGTGTTGCAGTTGTACAGAAAAATACAAAGAATATAGTTAATTGGAGTGTGGCAAATAGAATTAATTCTACTTGCATGTAGCATTTTTATATTGTCAGACAGGGGACTTAATTAGATTTTGTCAGGGAAAGTCACGGAAATTGAGTTGCAAATTATTGTTTGAACCCTGCAATGGTATTTCATGGATGTCTTGACTGAAGTCCTTATTGAAGTTTCAAGGGCTTCACAGACATCAGTGACTACAGTGGGACTTCAAGTGGATTGATACATGTAACTAAATAAAAACTGGGAGTTCTACCTTTTTCCAAAAATATCTAAAAATATTTTTTTGTCATGAGAGGGACATTGTGATCACCCTGTACTCGTAGCTGGTGTGGAATGTCATTTAGCCGCACGTGTCGACATTCGGCGCAATTTATATTTTACGTAAAATGATATATATTTTCATACATAAAATATTACTCGCTCGCAACGCTGGTGTTTATGCCAACTGCCCACCGTCCACTTGTCAGTTTAGCAAATCGATAAAGCCACGCAGAGTTCCACGAGAATGTCCGTCCAATCGTATAACCCTGGGTTGTGTTCCCCTCGCGACCCCTAGCGTTGTTTGTGCAAACACGGGGCGCGTGTGCCTGTCATGCGATGCCCCCTAATTTGTCTTAAACGAGGCTTTTGCTTCCTCCTAACCTCTGATTACGCTACGAGGGCTAATTAAATTGTCCCAACTTGTTTATTTGCTCGGTTTGTGTTTGCTCAGCCAGACAGTTGTTTCTCTCATCATCAAATATTTACCGTCGCGAGCTGCTGGACGGAGCGCCGTGGACTTAAAGGGGAGCTCGGAATGTCCACCGGACTAAGGTGAATTGAATTGAATTGAAAGTCCGCAACGTCCGCGAAGGTAACTGCAGTGATCCATGGCAGTTGTTTGTTGTGTTAAATGGCAATTTTTTGATTTCAGAGGCAGTTGCTTCTTGTGTGGACTGTGTTGAATTGAATTGAAAATGCACGGTTGTGTTCAATCGTAGGTGTTCCAAGATTTTAGTAACAGGTGTTCCTTTGTGTTAATTGAGTTAAATTGAAGTGGAAATTCACAACGTCCATTGAAGGTATCTGTGGTGTTGTATGACGATGTTCGTTCTGTTAAATGAGTTGAATTGAATTGGAAGTCTACAAAGTCCATTGGAGGTATATGTGGTGGTCTATGGCAGGTGTTCGTGTTCATAGATTCCAATCGCAGGGGTTCCTTTGTGTTAACTGAGTTGAATTGAATTGAAAGTGCACAACATACATTGGAGGTACCTGCGGTGTTCTATGGTACGTGTTCATTGTGTTCAAGCGTAGGTATTCCTCGATTCCTTTGTGTTAAATGAGTTGAATTGAATTTAAATTTGCAGTGTTCTATTGCAATAGTTCTTTGTGTGCAGTGCTAGTTTTTCCTTGATTTTAATGGCAGCTGTTCCTTGTATTCCATGTTCCAAATTTCCAATTCAATTCAGTTCCTTGTTTTAAATGGCAATGGTCCTCGGGCTAAATGTGTTGAATTAAATTGAAAGTCCTTAACTTCCCTGAGGGTATGTGCAGTTGGCTTATGGAGTTCCTTGTACTCAATGAAAGTTGCTCCCTGTGTTAAGTGATTCGAATTAAATTGAAACTCCGTAACGTCAAGAAGGTATCTGCAGAGCATAGTGTCAGTTGTTCTTTTAGTTCCATGGCACTTGTTCCTTTAGTTCCATGGCACTTGTTCCTTTAGTTCCATGGCACTTGTTCCTTAAGTTCCATATCAGTTGTTTCTCAAGTTCCATATGGCAGTTGTTCCTTAAATTCCATGGCAGTTGTTTCGTAAGTTTCAAATGGCAGTTGTTCCTTAAACTCCATGGCAGTTGTTTCTTAAGTTTCATATGACAGTTGTTCCTTAACTTCCATGGCAGTTGTTTCGTAAGTCTCATATGACAGTTGCACCTTAAATTCCATGGCAGTTGTTTCTTAAGTTTCAAATAGCGGTTGTTCCTTAAATTCCATGGCCCTTGTTCCCTGTGTTCAATGGCAGTAATTCCTTGTGTCATATGAGTTGTATTGAAAGTCCGTATCGCCTCTGAAGGTATCTTCCGAGTACAATGGCAATGAGTTGAATTGAATTGAATGTTCGCAATGTCAAAGAAAATAGCTTCCGGGTGCAATGGCATTTGTCCCTTGGTTTGAATGACAGGTGATCCTTGTGTTCCATGGCAGTTACTGATGACTAATGGAAGAAATTAGAGAAAGTCCAATCGCATTGAGGCAAAGGTCGCAGTTGATGCTCCAAGAGTCCAAAAAGTCCACATTGAACATCACCAGCGCCCACGAGAATTTCTCGTTTACTTTCGGCACAGCCCCTGCCTTCCAAGGTGTCTAACTGACCGTCTCTGGCTGCAGATTCTGGTAGGTTGGTCCAAAGTCCGACATCCTGGAACCAAAAATCCAGCCAAAGCCCTTTGCACCAGCCGTTGCTCGACCTCCATGCATTCTCTGCGGACGTCTTGACACCGCCTTAATACAGACTTGGCCTCAGCAGCCAATATTGTTGTTGGAAACCCCGGTTGTCCTGACAGGAAACGATCATCAATCTCGATTAGGCCCTGCCAGAGCGCCTTGGAGATGGCCGAAACTCATCTATAAACCAAGAAGTAATCCTGGCGAACAGCGGCAAATGGGCTGCTGTTTGATGGCAAAACACAATCATTTTTGCATTATTTGTGAGATGGGACTCCTGCGGGAGAGGCGGCCATCTTGGAGTGCCATCAGCCTGCGGTTCATCAACTGCACGAGCATCCTCTCTCGAGTCTAAGATCGATTTTAAGCACTGGTTGGGAAATGAGGTGACCATGCAAGAGTTCTGATGCCATGATCGGCATCGTACTCAAGTGATGTGAAGAACAGTGCTGTAATGCCAATGCCAACCATTGAGCATCCAAGACCCATGTGCTTGAGGCAACCTTAAGATCGATCTCTGACTCAAGGATGCATGTGTCGATTCCGATTCCGTCAGGGAAAGTCAGGGAAATGAAATGTGGTCAGGGAAAGTCAGGGAAATTCATAATGTCTGGAAATTTGTTGTGGCACAACTATTTTGATTGGTATAAGTATCTCATGAAATGCATTAGAAAAGCTGCATTTGTGATGTACTTTTTCTGAAAAAAAATTCGCCTACGGCGTTTTGATTATCATTAATTTTACGTATGAAAAATTAGCCTAGAATGCATTATTTTTGTTACAAAAACTTCGCCTACGGCGTTTCCGTCATTATGAAGAATTGTTTTAATTATTTCAAAGAAGTCCTCAAAAATGCAGTGTTTGAGATCTAGTGTTCGCATAGTTACTAATATTAATACACTAAAAATCGAATATTTCTTGTAATTTTTCAAAAATGTCGCCTACACTAGTCTATTAATCATTAATATTATTTCTTCTTCTTACAAAATTGTGGGCCAATTCCATCATTTCGTGATCAGATCTATAATTTCTAAATTTTCTGCCATATTGTATATTTGTTTGGATTAAATCTGTCAAAATGGTCTCTTGAGATTGTTTGGAAATTTTCCAAAAAGTGGCTGGAAAACCTGGAATAGTCAGCGAAATTCAATTGATGATTTGGCTAGTCCTCATGGCAGAAAAATACAAAAAATATAGTTAATTAATTGTATAGTGTTGCAGGTAAAGTTGATTTTTAATTACATTGAATTTTTCTATTTGATAAGTCAGGGAAAGCCAGGGAAATTTCGTTGTAAGTTTTGGTAAGAACCATGCCTTGAGAAAGAAACCCAAGGCACTTGGTGCTTAAGGTCAATCTTAGGTTCTGGGGCAGACGCTACTCCATAGTGATTGCATGCTAGTACAAGCCCTGGAAACCTGAGACCGATCTCAAGCTCAACTAAAAACTAATTACTCAATGCTGTAGGTCACTCTAATGGTATGGGACAGCTGCACAGCCTGCCAGTTTAAGCCCAATGCACCTGAGATCGATCTCAGACTCAGAGCTACATATACACTCTTGTACAAATAAGCAGTGCAAGGTCTTGAAAACCGAAACCAGCATCAATTTGGTGAATGAAATGCTCCAGTGGCAGGTTCCTGGCTCGTCCATCTTGTTCGCTCGCTAACGTCATGCGTCACTTTCTGGACTTTTTTGGGCGTTTTTTGGCCCTGGTGACAGGTGTTGAGTAATCCGGAGCATGCTTTGACAACTGTTCCTTGTCACGCGGAAACCACGTGATTTATGCCTGGGTAAATATCGAAAAAAACAACTGCAATTTTGTACAAATTGATTCAAAAACTTTCTCCTGAAACGAATTGCTCGGCCGCCATCTTGGGAGTCGCTATGGGTCAAGCACGTTTTTGTCTCACGTTTGGAAGCTCGGGTTTCACATTGGGGGAAATTGGGCTGGAATTTGGCGCTGACAGGCTACTTAGGCCCGGGTTGTTTATGCGAACCCAACCGGAAGTGGCCGCTTTCCCTAGGGTGGGGGCGGCCATTAATCACGGTGGGGGCGACACCTGGGGACGGGTCGAGCCTGTTCCCCAAAATGACCCAAAACTGGAATTCGATACCCGCGAATTATGGACCCCTAATTTATTTGCGTTTTGTGAGTTTTGGGGTGGGGCCATGTCCTGGTGCTGGGTTTCAGCAGTGTTTGTATTACCATAAATTTTGAAAATCCGCCAGGGGACCTCGGAATGTGACTTTTACGATTTTGCATCCATGACTTTGGTGATTTGGGGTTTGGGTAACGTGGCGTTTTGAGGTTTCAAGGGCGGGTCGCCAAGTTGTCACCCAAATAATCCGTTTTATGACAACTTCGAATTGCTGATTTCGATAAGGGGTAATGGAGCAGGACGTCTAAGATTTTGTGAAAATGGCTTTTTACATAAAGATTTTAGTTTTTGGCTAATTTACCATAACTTGGAGTCTTAGAACCATGCACGCAAGGATTTTCTGAGAACTTTCCTGCAGTGTTTATTAAACAAACTAGTGGTGGTGATTTAATGCATATGTCCATTAGGGTGAAAATTTCGTGCAATGTTTTTATATTCATGTTAATATCAGTAATGGCTGTACTATGCTTTAAGCTTATGCAGAGTTCATATCGTCATAAATATAATAATAATAATAATAATAAAATTTATTCCCATAAATAGGAAAAGGAGATAGAAGGTTGTATAAAAAGCAACACTTATACGTATCCCTGTCACATAATAAATTCAATTATAAAAATGTTAAAACACCAAAGGCACATAGGCTGGCATTCTAAAGATCAAGTGGAAATCGCCATTCACTTCAATGGGGAATTCGATTCGTTTCTTCATAACAGAGTGAGGGGTATTCAGTTAAAATCTGACAATGAGGTGGAGTAGGGAGGTTCAAGAAGTCAACATCTTGACGGACGTGCTATATGGACTGCCCTAAGTTCGCTGAGTTTGCCATATATTCCTTCAGTAAGTTCAGTTTCAGAAAAGCAAACATGGAAAAGCACCCTAATACGTGTCCATTTAAGGTTTCAAGCTACACATGTTTACTTTAGCATCCCCTTGCCTATTTCTCCTATAGGTAAGTCTGTTTACAGTCTACCCCTCCCATTCAGAATCTCCATTGAGGATGGGCGGCTAATTTCTTTTGTTTCAGTTTGAAACCGTTCGGAAAGTCAGATTGGTTCCATTTTTTTCAAGCCGCAAGATGAATATCCGAATTCTGGCGTGGGCTGCTTCAGATTAGGGATAAAATCCATTCAGTGTCACTTCTTTGATTACTTTATGCGATTGCTTGCTTTTGATCATCTCAAGAGCTAATTCGGGTGCTTTCAGAGTTAATAAGATACTAATCCGAGTTAATAAGCGTCTTATCTTCAGCAATTAAGCTCGACATCAGAATGAATGAAATCAGTCCACGAATTTGGACTTCATTGGCGCAGAGGCGGAAGTTGTCATCAGCTGTTGGTCAAACAAAGCCACGTGTTTCCTGCTCGTAATTTTCACTAAACAACTGCCGTGATTTGTAACCGTCTGGCTTAGATTTCCATTCGTTTACGAAAACATTTAGCCATTTGTACAACTTGCCAGTTTTCAGGCATGGGCCAGCTGGTAAACACTTTTTCACGTGTAAATACCTGAATTTTTAAACATTTTTATACAATGTTTCTGTATAATTAGCATTCAAGAGCTATAACAGTAGTTGTCAAACTACGGACCGCGACAAACTTATACAATACTGAGAACGCCGTGGATAATTTTTTTTTACAAAACTAGACCACAAATAGTGGATTTCAACATGCTGTTCTCAAACATTGTGTGGGTGTAAACATTTGTATTAGGTGATTTTTTTTAAATTGACCAAAAATGGATTTCAAGTACCTAGTGTATTTTCATGGAAATGATTTTCAGACAATGTATTATTTTCAAGATTCTTAGAAATATTAGTCTTCAAAAGAACACCGCAGGCAATTAAAAAAATGATAAAAATAATCATATTTTAGTACATTTTTATGACACTAAGGACCTGAATGGATGGGAATTCCTCAGTTTTAAGCTCATTCCCCCCGATTTTTCACATTTATTGTACACACAGTGGTACACATTTTGCACGTTTTTCACACTGGCCTCATCCCTCAGTTTTTGAAGTTTCGCTGGTGCAGAGAACGCATCACAGATGGCGCTGGCGCCGAATCCCGTTGTGATGGCGCCATCTACCAGCGTCAATAGCAAGCCACACGAAACCGGGTTTTGAAACTGGGTTTAAAGTGTTGCCAACCCGTTGAAAACACAAAAAACTGCCGAATCGTCGAAAATAGCAAAATCCTCCACATTGGCGATAAAGTCTGCCTAATTTCCACGCGCGACTGGCTGTGTTGGCTTTTAATTTGTTCGACATTTCGAAAACAACAACAACAAGCAAGACGGGGGCAAAAAACGCCCCAAAACAGCATCAGATAGCGCTTCAATTATTCAATTAGGCCCCGCACCGGGCCAAAACTCGGCCCCATCTGGGAGGGATAATCGAGTGAGGCCAAAAACCCAAAAACTGTGGGGGAAAAGATTACGAAACCGAAAACAAGGTGAGCTGCCCAAAACAGGGTAAAAGACCCCAAAAAGGGGGAAAAGACCCCCAAAACCGCGGTTAATCCGCTGGATAAAGGCGCAATTGGACACCACCACGTGGGCCATATGTGTGCCACATTGAAGGGCCAACATTCTGGAAGGGGGTCTTTCAAAGCCCCCATTATCAGTTCTTCATCAAAAGACGTTCTCCTAAGGAGGGGCGAGGGGGTTGGGGACCCTCCTAACAAAGCGTAACACGTGTTCGGGCCAAAGAAAAGGAACGGGCCTGTGAGAAGGTTCGTGTTTTTTTCGCCTCGACCCCGGTGACCTTCCACCTGAACAAACAGCTTATCCATTTTTTCCCAGCCTGGATTTGAGGGGCATTGGAACAGCACGTGCTACTCCACTCCTTGGGAAGGATAAGGATTTGGGACCCCTTCTATTGGGGTCCTCCTTCCGTAGTTGGGCTAAGATCAAACTAGATTTTTAGGCAAGGCCCATAAAGGTGACTTGAAATGGTCATACAGCAGGGTTCATTCCAACATTTGCAACTAGATTTCCCTGACTTATCAAATAAAACAGGATTTCACCACAATTCTCCAGTCGATTTCCCTGACAATTTTTAATTTTAGCCAGTTCCCTTACATTTTACATGAATTTTTGAAAAAAAAATCTAAGAAAAATGATGGTTGTACTCCCAAGTTTTTACATAATATGATGACCAATATATCGGCTGATACTAACTATGCTAAACATTTGCAACTCGATTTCCCTGACTTTTCCTGACCAAATCAGATTAATTTCCCTGACTTATCAAATAAAACAGGGTTCCCACTCAAATTCTCTCAAATCGATTTCCCTGACATTCCATGACAACTTATTAGTCATTTGATAATATGATGACTAATCAATTGGCTGATGATAACAATCTCAATTTCTCCGACATTCCCTGGCATTTTCACGAATTTTCTCCAATTCCCTGACACTTTCATTTACCTGGCATTCCCTATTTTCCCTGACTTTTCATAAGGTGGGAATCCTGTAAAAATGTCACATGTAAGTCAAATGAACTTTATCAGTGCGTCTACTCATCGGATTTTGCTATTTCAAACAACTGCTTGCAGATATTATGCAAAAACTGCGAATATTAGGGGATGTCTCATACAAAACTGTAGACCTGTTTGAGTTATTCATGACAATGTCTAAAACTATACATGTACAGTCATATTGAAATCGATATACAGCCCACCTAACCTACATGTACTGTACATGTAGCAGTAAGTCTGTTCAGCCAACGATGGACATACCAAGTTAGGCATAAAACAATACAATCATTGGACCAAAGGTGCTTCAGAAAAGACTTTCTGCTTATGTCTATTAATGGGCATTCCATAAAGTGAAAAAATTGAATTTCAAATTTTTTTGAATGTTTTCCCTGACTTAATGGACAAAATGTCAACATTTTCCTGAATTTCCTTGACGGTACGAACCTTGTACATACAAGATGCAATGGAACAAATTAGGTTTTCTATAAAAGTGAAACAAAATGGGACGTGAGAAACTGACTTTTTGCTCAAAAATATTGGTGCTGTTGAGGTGGGAGGCTGACTTATAAGTTATGCTCATAACTTCATAATATACTTCATTATGCAGTCATAATTTCTCGAAGCAAAACAGTGTGGGAAAATTTTTCTTGGCGGCTACTGACTTCAGAATCGTCTTGGCTAATGATTATTCGATGCAGTTGACAAATTATTCTCTCATACCCCACCCATCAAGGGCATAAAATTGGACGATTTTTGGGCCCCCTCCCTTTTTATGTGAGACCCCCTCTCAAAACCCTTGTTTTTTAAAACTTCTTTTCCAGACTTGATGCACTGAGAAGGAGTTTCAAGATGGCGACTGCTTCGCATTAAGATGATGATAAACGCCATGAGGGGCCATCCATAAATCATTCTGAACCCTCCCATCCCCAAGTTTACCTTTTCATGCTTGTATGAGAACCCCCTTCATTGCGGTTTGTAATTTTCGAGACACCCACCCACCCCTGTCCATTTATTAAGGAAAAATTACTTGCAGAAAATTCATAATGAAATTCATTTGTTTTAATTATGTATGTGAAATAGGGTGCAGCCCCTTGTGTCATATCATGTCGAAATTGTGACCTCCCCTTGAAGCACGTGATTTACTGATGACCCATAAATCATGTTTAAAATATGCAAATGACGAAAATTATATTTTTCAAAATTAAGCAAAATGAATTTCTCATCTTGGGAAGAGGGCATTTTTCAAAATAGGCCTATGCATTTGTTCAAACAGAAGTTATAACAGTTTGTGTTTGAAAATTTTTAGTGTGAATATTTCCAAAAAAAAAAAAACCAGCTAGCTTATGCCTATAAAACACAAGACAAAAAGCAAGGAAAACCAAACTGGAAAAGTTTATAGTCCAATTATTTAATGCATTTGCAACGTCAAAACTACCATAAAAATAATGCTAAAATAATAATAATAATGGTAGGCCTACTCCAGGAGTTATTACCCTTGTTTTCTTTCTCTTAATTTGTTAAAGCAACAACAGGACCACACTTAGTTCTTGCATTATTTTCTTCTACATACCATATGCTGCCAATTCCCATACAGTACAGTATCTCCAGTATCAAGAATACGGCAACAGCATACTATGGGGACAAGTAATTCAAGCTAATAGTTCCCAAGACTGCTGTTGGCAAATTCCAAATGGTGGGCAACTTCTTGTGGTATTGTCTAATGTATTATTCAAATACATGTGTAGTGAATTACAGAAAACATGATAAGATGAGTTTTATATCACTAAAGTGATAGTTCGTTTTACATGAGATCCCTAAACGAAAGGCGAGTTTTACGTGATGAGTTCCCATTATGAGCTCCCATGATGAGTTTTAGATCACTACACAAATGATGAGCTTTACATGAAAGTGTTACATGATCACTAAACCAATGGTGGTTTTACACTACATATCACTACGCCATTGTTGTGTTAAACATGATAAGATTTACATCACTACGTCAATGGTGTTTAACATGATGAGTTGATCAAGGTGAGCTTTAGATCACAAAGTGACATGAGTTTTATAGCACTAAAGTAATGGTTCTTTTAACTTTTATATGGGATCGCTGCAAGAAATGCGAGTTTTCGATTCCATGATGAACTTTATGTGATTTATAGCAATGCACTCAACGAATAATGAGCTCTACGTTAAGTTTCATGATCACAAAACTGACGGTTTGGTTTACATGATGGTAATGAAGATGAGTTAAATAACATGACCACTAAAGGAACGGTTCGTTTGACAGAGTATTAACTGTAGTTGAGTTACAGTGCGTACTGATCATTATGAGTTTTAAGATCACTAAACGAATTGTGTTGTTTTACATGATAATAATGGTTAGTTTTACATGATCATCATGGCGAGTTTCACATGATGATGATCATGGCGAGTTTCACATGATGATCATCATGGGGAGTTTCACATGATGATGATCATGGGGAGTTTCACATGATGATGATCATGGGGAGTTTCACATGATGATCATGGCAAGTTTTAGATAACTGAAAGGCCGGTTCGTTTGATAGAAAAAAAACTGCTAGTTTAATTTTGTGTGTGAGAAAAATGACTGCAAATCACGAAAATTCACTAGTGAATTCCTCCAGTGATTTAGAATACCACAGCACGCGCAACGGAGGTCGCACCTACCAAAGTTTGGTGCAAAAACCTCGTTCATCTTCCGCCAGACTCCGTTTTATCCAGGGTACTAAACTGCCAAAAACGAGCCAAAAACGAACTAAAAACACCAAGTCCTACTTCGAAATCAGTCTTAAGTTGTCCTAAATATCTATTAATAGGGGCCCAATTTAGACCGTGACCCACAGCGTTTTGATAAGCAAGACGAAAGCAACTTAAGCAAGATGCTAAAAGTATACTAGCTACTGAAAGGCACAAATTCGCTTACCTTGGTCAAGCTTCTAAAACGGTTTTTAGCCACTCAGATCTGCATTTGGAAGTCACGAAAAGCACAGAAATTCGGCGAAAATCCAACAGCCGCTCTCGGGTCACCACGAACTGGGCCACGAAGCAGCAAAAAGTTCAGGTGGGGGAAAAAGCGAAAAAGCGGCGAATCCAGCGAAATCCAAATCGCGCTTTTCCCGATTACCCGAACAGTTTTAATCCAGCTTCGCCTTTTTTCCTTTCCGAGACGAATGTCTCGAAAACGTTCCCAGTTCACACAATCCGACTTTCGGAGAAAGTTGGCGAATTAACGAAGAGAGAAGACACCGAAGCGAAGCAAGTTCGGAGCCAGACTGACTGCTGCTGACGACTGAGCAACTGAACTGAAGATTGAAGAAGGACGTGAGCGCCAGAAGAAAATAGTTAAGAAAGACGGCCTTGGAGGAGGCAAGCGAGCAAAAGCAAAACTGAGAAGGAACGACAGGCCCTCGGGCCAACGAGAAACGTTGAACCTCCTCCTGGGATACAAACGAAAAAACGAGAAAAATTAAGGGCTCCCCCCAGCGGCGAACCTCGAATTCCGGAATCAACGTGAGCGCAGGATTTTCGTGTCAAACGCCTTACTGAATTCAAAGCTCATCACTTTTTCGCGATTTTAGGAGGACCCCTCATATCATCATTTCCAGGACCCTCAATGACGACCTATCATTCCCCAACATTTTCTCGATTTTGTCTAAAAATTGTTTCAGAAATGATGAATTTTATGTCATAAAATAAATAATAAAGCTAATACATGGAATATGAACAAACGCCGTAGGCGAAATTTGTTGCACAGCAAGATCACAAATGAGGTCACAAATTTTATAAAACAGCAATGATGACATCTTCATTTTGTCAACCGCTTCTGTCATCATTTGGCTGGCTCCCACCCCTCAGGACGATTACATAATACTTGAACGCCCCCTTTCATCAACGTTTCCATTTCATCTGTTTAATGATTTAATTAAAATATATTTTTCCAACTGCAAACGCTTTCATGCAGATTTTCCCTTATTTTACCTTCTTCTATAAACAAAACGAAATTATTGACAGACAACAATTCACGTTTTTGTTGTCTGTCGATAATTGCGTTTTTTTTTCCAAATTCTTTTGTGATTTTATTGACATTCTGAGAGTTATTTTCCTGAGCATTTATGAGGAACCCTAGCTTCAGCAACCCAAGCTCGCTGTAATTTTACGAATTTTTCCCCACCAAAAAATTCCAAACCTCCCAAAATTTGCTGACCCCATAGGTTTTTTTGTTCTTAGCATTTTCCCAGCAGAATGATGACTAATCATCGACCAAAATTGATTTTGATTTTGTCTACAAATTTGATTACAAATAACGAATTTTAGCTCATAAAATAACTCTTTCATAAAGATTTTCCCTACTTTCTTCTTCTTTTCCAAAAAATATTTCATGCGAATTATTTTCGGCCGTTAATTAGTTTTTTCCAAATTCTTTTGCAATTTTATTGACATTTGGAAAGTTATTTTGTTGAGCATGCAGTTCTGTGGAACTCTTCAGCAACCCGAGCTCGCAGAATTTTTACGAATTTCACCAAAAAACGTTTTCCAGACCTCCGAAAATGCGTTGACTCCAACATTTTGTTCGTCCTTTTTCTTCCCTTGCTTTTTAAAACTCGAGAAGTTTTTCTGTAAATGCTCCAGACGTAGCTTTGCGTAAAACAATCCCCACAATTTCAATCTTGCTGAAAATAGATGTAGATGGGTCTCAAAGATGGTTTTCATATCCCAATATACTGACAAATGAGTACCAATTTAATAAATTTCAACTTATTAAAACAAAGACAAGCTTTACCATGCATGCAACTGGACCATACAGTGATGTTACAAAATGCTGACATCATCTCGAACTCAGATGAAATTCCTGCAGTTCTGAATCAGCCGAAATCCCAATTTTATCACAGCCAGACCACAGATGAATTTCTTGAAGAGTGAACTTGATTGCCAAGTAAGTTCTATTATTTGTTCAAAATTTTACTTTAGTTTCAAAACTCATTCTGGATCTTAATCTCAAACCAGTCTGACTAAAGCTGACAAGACATCAAAGATGATTCATCGTGTACTGTATTTACCAAAACTCACAAAATACAATATGAAATCACAAAATTAACAAAAATCACTATATGAGCTCGCTGCAACCCTAGTAAACCCTAGCAAAAGAATTTGGAAAAAACCCGTTGCGGAATACATTAGGGACTTAGCGTTTTATTCGGCAAAAACTTCGGCCTACGAAAATTGTTTACTTTACGTCATAGCCGCCATTTTTTTCCGTGTTTTCGGCGAAAACTCCTTTCGGTCTACAAATAAATCGGTTTATTCGTAGGCTACGAATTCTCAAAAGAAAACTATGTGATGTCAGATCAGCTAGGGATTAACAGTAGTAAAGCACGTCCGCCTGGCGACATCCACCAGGCGGCGCCACGTGCGCGTATGCCCACTGGAAAAATGCGCGGGAAAACCACGCACGAAAACACCAAGGGGGCGCCACATGCGCGCGCCCATTTGTGGTGGGGAAAAAGTGACGTCACTGGCGCGCTCGCCAGTTACGTGCGCAATGCATCGTTTTGTGACGCATCGCGCCTGAAAATAAATAAACGAAAAAAACTGAAAAAAGCACGATTCAAAATAAAACAAGTGGCGCATAGCGTATGCTTTATAACATACGCTCAGGTGCGCCTGGCATACGGATGGCTGCCCATGGTGTACGGACAGCATGGCCACGCACACGTGGCTGACTGTATGGCTACGCACACGTGGAGCCGTACGCATGGTGCAATAATAAACAAAAAGGACAACACAAACAGAGTTTTTAAGAATACAGTTATAAAGGTAGATCTACAGACATGGAACAAATAGCATAAAGGCATGTAAAAAATGGAAATGAAATAGACATACAGTATAAAAAACGGAAACAAACATACAAAACACAAACAAAAGAAAACACATGCAAATGCTAATTTAAAAAAAGAATATGGTGGTTATTAAAGAAATATGGTGTTTTTTAAAGAGAAAATTTGAGATTTTTAAGGATTTTAAGCAAAACTGTGAAAAACTTACCTTCATCAGGGCATACAACCATCCTCTTCAATAGGCAGCTACATACTGAGCTGCTGACATGTGTGCAGTAAGGGCACCTCTTCCACAATGAATCTCATTGGTCCTTACCTCCAACCAATAGAAGGTCTGTGGGTCACATGGGTCAAATGACCCCATTCTTTCAGCCAATAGAAAGCAGGCAAGTCACATGATGGTTTTAGGGCATGCTTTCAACCAATAGAAAGTAGGTCGGTACCTTCTAGAAGAGTCACGTGATAACTTTAGGGCAAACGGTAACGGAAAATTCCAAGGGGGGTTAGAACAATGGGCCCATTGAGTATAAAAAGGGGGTATTTTGGCAGCTAACCCACCAGAAAGCTCTGAAGCTTCAACCGTGCTACACCTTCACCTCCAGTGGACTTCAAGCGGACTTCAACTCTTCACCAAGGAAAATGGTAAGCATGAATTTGTATATGCATGACTTAGTATAAGTAGATATAGGGTTTCA
>JAQGAF010001842.1:0-27029 GCA_034687865.1 Kryphioiulus occultus
TCATGCTAAGAGCTTCCCGTCTTGAACTCAAAGTGTCCCACTGGAGACATTTGATCATTTGGGTAACGCTCTCATCCATTTGGTACCTTCCAGGTACCTTCATGAGTGATGAATGATTACTATAAAAATGTAAACACATGCAGTTCACAGAGTTAAAATCGTGTGTCAGTAAAGCCTCGTTCCATATGTTAACCAGTTTGCGACAGATATTTGGGTGCTTAACTTACAGAGGTTCAACTGTATTATTAACTATCACACTTAGTCCATTAAAATTTATCCTTTTTGCCAGTGGTTTTCCAAAAATTTCGCTTACGACGTTCTCCCAGAATGCACCAAACATGTCAACTCAAAATGCAGTTTAAAATGTGTAGGCATTGCGCCCTTAACCTCCACCAACCAACCAACTAACAGGTTAAAATCTAGCACTTTTAAATTCGGTTTTTAATACATTTTGCCTATGGTGTTCTTATTTCTGAAAGTCTATTTAAAATTCACGTACTGTACAGTAGTACTGGAATTTTAATGCTGTAATGTACAATGTGCAGTATAAGTTTTGCATACTGCAGTGCCAATATTGCTTAAGGGCTGCAAATTTATCCAGCAAATACCGTACACGTACTGTACAAGTACAATACTTCTGGAATTATTAAGTTTTCTAACAGATTTTAACAGTATAAAGTATGATTTTACACGTTGAGCCCATACTGGTCAACATATAAAGAGTAAATTACTATTTTGTGTCATAGTCCCAATGGTCAACATACAGGAGTGCAAGTGATCAATTTGAAGAGCTCAGCTTCCATTGAGTTAATGTGATGATCGACCGTCCTGGTCACGATAGGGAGGTGGTCAACTTTGGAGGTTCTACTGTATTAAAGTTCCACTTCCATTGCCCCCATTCTTTCCAGCGCCCCCCACTTCCCCTTTCCCTTTTAAGCGTTCTAGAGCCCCTAGGGGGTTTAAGCACCCACTTTGGGAATCTTGGTTTTACAGTTTACACCCCTCGTCTACCTAATGCATTTAGATACTGCATGTAATAATCCATATTCGCGTCTGCACTGTATTTCCATCTATTTAAAAATATATTACAGTGGCAAATTTAATGAATAGTTTCCTAATAATCGACAATAATTATTCCGATATTCGTTTTGGTTTTGCAGTGGGCGAGTCATTAAAACCACCAAGTCTGTGGGTTCGCGTTAGAATTGCGAGAATGGGATTAAGTACACCAGGCATTAACTTGCTAATGTTAATGCATATTAGCATTCAACAATTCGCTTAATTGAATTGCTGAAAAGCGATTAGGAACGAAACGAAACAAAAGCCTTAGCACTATGAAGAATGGAGAGCATCTATTGGAGATTTTCGCCTCCATAGAGAACTCTCAGAAGGGATTATCCCCTCATAAAGTAGCTAAGTGCGAGAAAGGTCTGGCCCTACATAAATTGGCAAAAGAAAAGGCAATCCAGTCACAGGATAATCTAATAAATGAACCCATCCATCTTGCATCGAGCCACATTACTCTTATCTGGGCCATGATATTATTTCAATAAAGACACCTCCACATAATAGAGGGGTCCTTGGCCATTTACGAGGATTGGGGATCAAAAAATAATCCTTCAGTTCACACTTAAGGTGAGCTATGAGGTAAGATAAGAACCCGAGAAAGAAATCGCCAGCACTGATCATTAAAACTGCAACAATGCCAACTTGCACAATAGTAGTTGGTACAATGGTAGAGGAACAAAATAACTGCAGAAATTTTCTTAAAAAAAAGATTTAACGAAGCATTTCTTTCACTTCAGAAGCTAAATTACTGCTTTGCGGGAGTAGTATAAGGTGGCTGATGGCGGAAGTGGGTGGCAAAAGGCACAACCCACTCGTGTGGTGCAGGCCCATAATACTTCGAGGGGCAGGTGTTAATCAATTCTGAAAAAGCACATCTCGAAGATGGTCATAAAACAAATAACTGCAGGGGTAAACCGCCAGATAATCCTGATTTATGGAATTATTATACTCTGAAAGCAAAGTTAATTTCCCCCAAAGTAGGACTGTTATAACAACAGCTATAAACTGAATCAATTAGGCTCCTTAGGGAAGCATCAACTTTGCAAATGTGCCTATATTCAGTAATAAAATGTCTCTCGACATTTTCATCGTCCATGAAATACACTATTTGTACTAAGTCGTTAGCACAAATGACTACTAGATTTATGTAAAGCTAAGTCTTCTCAGTTATTTTTTTGTCATTTTCTTCAATTCCAAGCTCCTCGATATAGCCCTTGCATGCAGGTCATTAAAATTAAACTAACTGGAATGGGTACAATCTTCCCCAGAACTCAGCAACACAATAATAGGAACCACGAGCCAGCCCATTATTTCTCTCTCAAGTCCATTACTTCTCTATCAAGTCCATTCACTGTTTCTCTCTCAAGTCCATTGTTTCTCTCTCAAGGCTATTGTTTCTCCCAAGTCCAGTATTTCTCTCTAAACCTAGAATACAGTACATTCTATGTTCCTAATCATATGTGAATGATTTTAGGCCAAGAAGATGTTACTTATGTCACGACTCATAAGATCTTCCCAAAATCTTCCCAGAATTCATCAACACTATAAAGCAGTCCATTTACAGTATTTCTCTCAATTCATCATGATACAACCACCATACAACCCTTGTTCTTAATCATAATCATAAGTTAATGATTTTACAACTGAACTCAAACCTGACTCATATATTACAGTATCTCTATATGAATACAGTGGCTGTCTGATTTCCCTTTGATCTTACTGGTATGCTGTATGTGAAATATCTTGCGGAAACATGCGTCTTTCGAAACCAAACCAATGGTCCCATTCCAAAGGCCATTATAAATTCAATTCAGCAATGATGTTGGTGTGCACCCATGCATATGATGTGGCTTTCACCCCACCCTCAACCTACATGTGTACCTACTAGCATAAGATACTGAGTGGAATTCAATTGAACTGTGCCTTTCAAACTTTATGAAGGGGCAGAAATGGTCAATGGTTTGAAAATTGACATGATGGACCATTGAGGAATGGACTTCGCCTTCCGGGCGCCCAATGATCGATGTGTTGCTCAACCTGACCATAGCCAAAATCTGCAAGAAGCACACAAGAATCCTCTCAATATTTCATGAGAACAAAGCTCCTCGAGTATATGGCGAATATCGGGAGTCTTAATAGGATTTCTTCCAAGAAACAGGTCACTAATATTGACACTGCCTCTGCTCAGCTACAAAATCCGGCTTCATTAAGTCATCAAATCGAGCCGTGACCGAAATGACCAAGTGACAAAATGGAAACAATTCAATTGAGCAGATGGAATTCAGCTCACACGTATAGGAAATACGATAAGAAATCCTCATGCTCTTATAACTCGTCTTGGCGCTCGATAAGGCGTTTTTATTGTCCACCAACAAACGGTCAAGAATCAATTGAATTTCGAAACTGGCACCTACGCACACGCCTTATTTATAGATCTGTCCAAAGGGGGTATAATTTCACTATCGGCACCGATACGAGCATCACAACATCTCGATCAAATATTTATCTTTGAAACTGACCCGTTCGTATGTTTGTGTAATAAACCAGAATTTGAAATTTGGACGTTTAAATATTGAACGATGTTTGTAAAGTAGAACCATCGTTGGTTGACCGCCGCAAACTGGTCAACATGAGGTGATCAACACATGGAACGGAATTGTACTTTACACAGGATTTTAATTCGGTGTACTGCATCAACTAACATTTTACAGTAATCATTCATCATTCATGAATTATCTTATTAAAATGTTCATAATACAGTACCAGTATTGATAATGGGCTGCAAATTTATCCGGCAATTACACGTACAGTACAGTAGGGATTCAAAATAAACTATTGTACCTCTATGGAGATAGTTACTGTTCAGGGATGTACAGTATATGGTTTACAAGCAGCCAATAAATTTAATCATTCATGGCTTTACATGTTGAGACCATGCTGGTCAACATACAGAAATTGCTATTGTGTGTCATAGGCCAAATGGTCAACATACAACATGCAATCAAGTTGCGGTCACCTTCCGTTGAGTTAATGTGGTAACCGTCCGATCAGTTAAATGTGTTCAACTTTAGAGGTTCTGCTGTACTTAAACGATCATGCTGAGCATCACATACTGTACCTACAATGATAAAAGCGTGGAAAGATAGTTCGGTTTTAATGATCCCTAAGCATTTGTTGTGAGAATAATTGAGAATAATTGGTTATTGCAAACAAAAGTTTTCCCCTTATGCTTACAAACGTCAGGCACGGATTGACAATCAAAAGGCTAATTATCATAATCAGAGTTGAGCAGGCATGCAGTCCAAAGAGCATGTCGCTGCTAAAACAAATTATTAAAACAATATTAAGCATAACCTGTCATCATTAATATAAATTTGCTTGATATTCAGCAGCAACATTAAGCATTCATTTGGAAATGATTGTTAATCACGACCAGATTTGCATGGAACATGGAACTTTGAAAAATAATAAATTAGATGGTTATTGACAAATAATAAATTGAAAAAGTAAAAACAGCACTATTAATCGTTAATCGCAACCCAGGTATATAAGGAACATACAAGATTTCGTTATTTAAAAATAATACAGTAAGTTAGAAAATTATTTTTTTAATAAAAATAACAAAAATAGTAAATTATGTAAATTGAACCAGCAATACTAATTGTTAATTTCGTGCATTTTTTAATTAGTTAAATGATTTCCTTTTTTAGTTGCCAAAAATAATAAATAAAAAAATTAAAAATAATTTAAATCATTAAAACATGAATTGGAAATACATCAACAGTAAATATTAAGTATTGAATGCTAATTACGGCCCTATTATGAAAGGATAATAGGGGGCGTCGATCCTAAAAAAAATATTATAATTGAAATTGACTAATTGATGTGCGCGTGTGCATATGGCTACCAAAAGCTGACAAACCGGTTTTAGTAGACATTTGCGGATGCGCACACCAATTAGTCAATTTCAATTACAATGATTTTTTTATGATTTACACCCCCTAATGAATTAAAACGAATTTCTATATTTCTTCAAGATTTCATTATTTAAAAAATCCTACAGGAGAAAAAAAACTAATTTTTGATAAAAATAATAAGCTGGAAAATTTAGATAGTAAATAACAAGTTAGAAAATTAAAAGCACTAAACATTCATTGAGAATGCTTGACTATTGATCGTTAACTACATCCTCTGTATGTAGGAATAAAGTACTGAAACGAAATTTTGAATTACTTGAACATAATACTATTTAAAACGAAAACTTTGACATAGGAGTCAAAGATGCGAAAATGCTGGTGCAACCTTTCTGACCTCGTAACAAATCAACCTTACTGATCGATCATTTGCTGTTTCTTGCCCATCGATTTTATCTAAAAAGGTAGGTACAACAGGTCACTGCATATTAAACAGCTACTCATGAACAACGTCAGTATACAATGCTAGCAAACAGCATTTGCAGATCAATCACATCTCAAATTATCGTACGCTGTTTCTGTCAAAAATAAGGCGTGCCAAACACACCCTTGACAGATTTGAACGATCAACGCAGTATTGTATCAAAAACAGAGCCACCAAAACTGGCAGATCGGTAACAAACACTAACAACCAGGCCTTTGTTGAATTTCTGCTGCTCTTTTCGAGCTGTTTTGACATGGTCATAGTGAATAGTATCAATTGCTGTTCTATGGCAGAACAGCTACTGTATAGCAGAAATGTTTTGGATAATTTGGACTAAAATGACTATAATATCCTATTTTGTTATGTTTTTGTTTAACCTAATCTAAAATAAAACTAAACTAACCTAACAAAGTACATGTAAATGAAATTTGTGATTTAAATACCCCTAACCACCAGGCAATCTCTGCCTGCCTTCGTGCTGTTAGGAGAAGCTCACCATTGTAGTAATATTTCCGAATATTTCTTTTGAAAATCCTTTGATAAGGCATTAGTTTTTTGAAGAAAAAAATTAAGTTTTTCTGTAAAATTACCGCAGGAGAATACACCTAAAATTCAATATTTCTGGTAATTTTTAAAGTTCACCAATGTCGTCTTTATTACTGCAGAATTTCGGAAATGTTAAAAAATTTTACTAAAATGCATGCTGGGTTATCTGCAGTATATAGTGTCTCAAACAAATTCGCCTAAGGCGTTACCTTAATTATTAACCTTAAGTCATTTTCTTCGTAGAAACGATGATAAAACGAGTATGATTTGAAATATTGTGTTTCTGAGAATTTCGCCTACGACGTTCCTGAATTAGTAATATTTCTTCAAAGTTTATCGAAACTATCTTTTGAAATAGTTTTTAAACAATTCCGCCTACGGCGTTTCCTTAATAATTAACATCACTAAACATTTTTTTTAAATTATGGATTGTGGCCTAAGATGTTTGTAAACTTTTATTTTACTCTTTAACTAAAATCACAACCCTGCTACGAAAGGAGGAGATTTCTCGATTACAACCTTTCACAACATGTTATAGGAGAGAATCGAGACGTTAAAACGAAATGCATTCTTGGAAATTAGTGGTCCGAATTACCAGACGTGCGTACGTTTCGAAAGTTTTTGAAAAGTAATCCTATTTTGTTGATATCGAATGCATTTTATACGTTTACGTATGCCAATAAACATGTTGAGGGTACGATATCCATCCATAATTTTTTAATGCAGTAGAACCTCTGTAAGTTGACCACCCAAGGAACTGTCGCAAACTGGTCAACATATGGAGCGAGGTTTGTACTGAAGCAGGATTTTAATTCCGTGAACCGCATGTGCTTGCATTTTGCACTCATGAATAATCTTATTAAAATGTTCATAATACAGTACCAGTATTGCAATATGTGCTGCAAATTTATCCAGCAATTACACGTACTGTTCAGTAGTACTGGAGTTTTAACGCTGTAATGTAACATTGTAACGTACAGTATCCAGTATTAGCTTTGCAAGCAGCCAGTGAATTTAATCATCCATGAGTTTACATGTTGAGACCATGCTAGTCAACAAACGGTAAATTACTATTGTGTGTCATAGTCCAACTGGTCAACAGACAGCATACAGAACAGCAAATGGTCAGCATGTAGAGGTCGTCTTCCATTGAGTCAATATAGGGAGGTGGTCAACTTTGGAGGTTCTAGTGTATAATAAAATGTACCTCTAAATTAAGATGTGTACCAAAATTCAGCACGCTAGGGCGGCAATAAGTCGATTTAAAATCACTTCGCAAAGGTCCATGACAGACAGAGGTGAAACACCAAGTTAATAATACTAGAAAGATTGTAATAAAACAGCATTTTCGGGGTATCCTGGTCCCTCTCAGCTTCTCAAAAATAGACAAAAACTTGAATAGGACCACCCTGTGCTATTCAAGTTATTAATAACAAAATGTACACAATTGCAGCACATGTATGGGCTAAGAAGTCGATCACAGTAGCAAAAAATTCAATTTCCTAGCCAGACCGGATGATAAAGACGTGTTTGTTGGCAAAAGTAAATAACTTTCTTTGAATCCAGCATGCGTTGTGTATCATTCCAGAGTCTCGAATAATTTCTTCTGAAATTTCACTTCATCATCCTTCACAACCTGGCCACTCCATCACCATCACAGCCTGGATGAAAAATGACTAGTCTTGACACTCGTAATTGAAATTAACATTATTAAACCCTGGCGTTTCCAGGCCCAACCCCGAAATTTCCTGCCTGCCCCAGCATATAATTAAACATCGATTTCGCCATTTTTCAGCTGAAAAACATGATGCAAAAAACGTGGATCAATATTTATTAAGTTGTCGTTCTTTTCAAGCCCCTCGTTCAACATATTGCCATCGAGAGGGTTTTATAATGAACTAAAACACGGTACATATCGGATACTCAACAAGAGTTTTTTTACGAAAATGTGTGACGCAGCAATAAGATATCGACCGGATGCATTCCAGTCCTCTCATTACTTATGGCTTGCTTTTTCCCCAATCGATGAGCAACATAATCTCATTAGTGACAGTAAACATGGATTGCCGGAATTCCTCGTCGATTTTTTAAGGTTCATGAAACAGCAAACAGTGAGCAGCATCACGATCTGCTAAGATGTAAGCAGCCCCAAGACGTAACGTTGCTCTACAAACAGACTGCTGGTATACACACAAACTACACGCGTTTATTCTAGGTCTATCCAGGATTTGACATTTAATACAATGTCATATTTGCCCTAATTAACGTGAAGAAAGCAGAGCCCTAGGGCACATCATCGCCAATTATTTTACTGGAAATTATTAATTATATTTGCTGTGAAATTAATAGGGCCTTAAACTCTTGAAATGTTTTACTGGATTATTCGACCAATTATTTTGCTGGAATTTAATAGGGCTAAAAAACTATAACCACAATGCAAAGTTTTTCTAAATAATCTCCTTTTATCAAGTTACATCTTTAAGAAGTATTATGTTTTTGTAAACGTCATTAATTCGCAATTCGACTGCATCTCGTTTAGCAAACTCGAAATGGCGATACTAATTTATTCAATCCCCTTCCCCCCATATGGTAACATAATATCTAAAACTCGATATTGATGACGACTTTCCAGGACATAATACGGTTTGATTGTTTCGCAAACAAATGGAGTTTTTTTCCATGCATAAAGCCATCCAAAAATGACTGAATATACTGCACTACAAATGCTACCTGCTCGAAATATACACAAAATGTATATTTCAACCCTACTTGTCTCGTAGACAATTAAAACTGTCACCTGTCACAACTGTCGTCATTTATAATTTTTATGGTTTTTACAGTATGAGCGTTTATCCCAACCTAACCTAAACTAATCTGAAGTCGTAATTCCTTTATTTATTTTCCCTACCTGCTGGCAATTACTAACAGCCTACAAGCCTTTAGGAGAAGCCCACTTTCTAATTTGTCTATGCTCATCTGGGCAGTTGTAAGGGACTAATCCGTAGTAGGTCTACAGCCTATTTCAACGTTTCGATTGATGATTTTGTAACTACAGTAGGACCTCTTTAAGTTGACCACCCAAGGGACAGTCGCACATTGGTCAAAACTTACATTTTACAGTAATCCTTCATGAATTATTCATGAATTATCTTATTAAAATGTGCATATTACAGTACCAGTATTGCTAATGTGCTGCTGATTTTTCCTGTAATTACATGTACTGCACAATAATACGTACAATTTCAGTCTGTAAGATTAGAAAGCATATGCAGACAATTATCCTAACTGTTGTAGTAATAAACAGCACAAATCTCGAATCAAATTCTGCAATGTTTTATTTCTCTATTCCAATTAAAAAGGAAATTTCCACTATATACTGCTAAGCTACCTTTATATAGCCACCTTTATACTGAAGGAGTTCAAAATGAGCTCTTGTACCTCTATAGAGACAGTTACTGTTCAGGGGTGTGCAGTGTAAGTTTTGTAGGCAGCCAATAAATTTAATCATCCATGACTTTACATGTTGAGACCATGCTAGTCGACATACAGAGAGTAAATTACAATTGTGAGTCATAGTCCAAGTGGTCAACAAACAACATACAGAGGTGCAAGTGGTCAACATGTAGGGGTCACCTTCCATTGAGTTAATGTGGCGATGGTCAATGAAAATGTGGCCAACATAGGAAGTGGTCAACTTTGGTGGTTCTACTGAATTGGCAACCCCGGCATGTCAACCGCCATCTTGAAACAACATTCTTACAAGTTAGAGGACCTACTGCATTCATCGCAAATTTTCATTTCACACCCAACCCAGAAACCTTAACTGTCTTTCAGTTTTCTCAACGACATGTGACAGTGCGCCTAAAACCGCACGAATATCCAAATTAAAACGGATCTTCAGTGCAAGGTCAATATTCCTGCCTGTTTAATTGCTGCAGATGCTTGCAGGGCTCATTTTCCCATGGTGGACGATCGTCATAATCTCAAAATATTTTTCGCAAATACAGCCATAGGGCGCTGAAATTTCCATGTTCAGCAGTGTAAGATGCACAGATGGCGATGTACTGGAAGCACCCGGATATCGATTTTGCGTCAAACATCTTTTAAAAACGGACTACTAAAAATGCGTACAAACAAGCTCATGAACATGAAATAACAGAACCCACACAAAGGCGCATCAATTGGTCATTCATATATGCAGGCGAATAACAAAGGGCCCATCTGACAGGGCCCCCTTCATTCAATCATTCGACGTAATTGCTCGAATAATTTCGCAATTTGAGTCTTTTTCAGGAATGGCACGCAGTTGGGATAAATAAATTTTGTCTTTTTTAAAAAGGGATGACGTGCAACAGGAAGGACATTGGAATGAACTGGTGGCGCCACCCGGTGACTACTAAAGCTCGGATTTGCACGCATGGGTGCAAGAGTAAATCTTCTAAGATATGACGCAAGAAGGGAAAATCTTCTTACGGTTTTACATAAATCTTTGGAAATATTTGAGAAAAAATGCGTGGCTTGGCACAGCCGAGCGTGCGAAGTTGTCTTCATTTTGCACGCTTCACGCAATTGAAAACCTCGCTGAATGCACCTAAAACCTGTCTATAACGACCACTGGGACCGAGGAAACTGTTTGCCAAATCTCGTCATAACGATTCGCAAACTTGAGAAACTAGATGACAATTCAATGCAAAAACATTGGTAACAATGAAGAAAACACTGTTGGTGACATTTTTACAAACGTACAGTAACATTACACATGAGGGATTGCATTATATTTCACGAGCATTTCTGTAAAAATATTGATTCCCTAATAATAGACCAACAAAAGGTATTCAAACGAACGTCAAGAGTTACAAAAATAAATGTACTTTTCGTGCAATGCAAAGTTTTGCATGCAAATGGTGCGCCGAAACTTTTAAACAAGTTACATTTTAAAACAGCGCCATCTAGGGTCGATATTTGAAATTTTGTATCTAATGGCTGTCGTATCAAAGGCGCAAATCAATGACGTCATCCTTCACGTGACCACATATAACCAACTGCAGTTGAAATTAACTATTGTAGCTCAATTCATCTTTTGGTTTTGGTAAACACAATAGTGGACAAATTTTGTTATGAAAAAGAACTTTTGTAAGGAATGTTGATCAAATGTTGATTTATGGAATATTTTAGATGTTTTTTAAATTCAGATATTGGGATTTTTTTAAACCTCTAAATTATGAAATGTAGCAAGGCATTTGACATTGTACAATGCATGGAATATAAATTGTAAAATGCATTCTTCAGTGCAAACAAAATAGATTACCCTAAATATTCTTCAATGCCCCTACCACATTAAATTACTGACAGTCAATGCCGTACGCAGGATTTTATTTCGGGGGTGCTGAACCACATCTCATATGACAAAATTTAAAAAAAAAATTGTGTAGAGAAAATTACTACCAAAAAGTGAAAATTTCGGGAGGGCTGCAGCCTCCTCAGCCCCCCCCCCGTGGGTATGGCACTCCTGACAATAGGTTGTTGAATTGAATTCAATGAAAGTATGGATTACATAAGACATTCTCCAACCAACACAATAATACATTGCAATATGCATGTAAATGTATTTGTCAATACAGTTTGAAACTAAGTTTGTCTAAATCTACAGACTTTTAAATGTATTTTGCAATGCATGTCTTATAATGCATCGCTAAATGCATACAACCATTACATGTGGGGAAATTCAGCTTAAAACTTATATAATGCAATGAATTTTTGGATTGTAAAGTTCAATGAATTTTTAGATTGTAAAGGGCAATGAATTTTTAGATTGTAAAGGGCAATGAATTTTTAGATAGTAAAGTGCAATGAATTTTTAGATAGTAAAGTGCAATGATTTTTAAGATTGTAAAGTGTAATGAATTTTTAGATTGTAAAGTGCAATGATCATTCTGACCTAATATTCCTGTATATCTCAAGCAGTTGTCGAGATATTCATCATCTTGCATTAATGTCTCAAGACTCGTCACTATTGGTTGTTGCAAATGAGTGCTTTGTGTGCCAAAGAAAACTGAAATTTCATTTACGCTCTTCTAGGATGCGTTTTTCGCGGAACCATTCGCTATTAGGCGACATCCTCCTCCACTTCCGGTTTAAACAAATGAGTCAGATAACGCGAGACTCGTTCTCGGTCGCAAATTTGCGAAACCCTAAAAGATTGCTACTCATATTGCCTTATTACCGCCCTTTGATTCGCTAATTGGAGGCGAGATAGGCATCTCGATAGCGATTCTCCAATGGCATTTAGATTCGCGTATTTTATTAATGCGGTAAATAAGAATAGAAAACGAGGTTGGCATAGACTTCTGAATGGAGCGTAAAAAGGAAATTAAACGGGAAGATAAGCTCTAATTAATAATCCATAGTTAGTGCTTGTTTAGTAACGGTGCCCAATTTCTTCTTAAAATGATTTAAATTCGTAGCTTAAATCAGGTTGGAGAGGGGCTGAGGTTGGGGGTTAACGTCATCTTTGTAGGAGCTTAACAGTTTCAGAGTACAGTGAAACCTGTTTATAACGACCACCCTCTGATCCAGGCTAAGATGTGGACGTTCAGCAACATGTATTATGCCATGTCACAATATATTATCAGACTCCATCCCCTCCATGTCACCATTCGTCATCATTTTCAGATTCCTCCCCCTCCCCCTCACATGTGATGATTTACATGATGTTTAGAAAACGACGTAACCCTCTAATATCCAGTGACACGAAATTTTAAGTTATCAATCAAATGCGATATTCTCGACTTGATTGGGAATACAGGCTGAGGAAACTAGTTCAAACTCCTCCCTCACACGTTTGCAAGATTTGTATGCAAAATATGTCTTCACAATAAATACACGTTCGTCTTTGAAAGATGACATAGCTGACAACACAGAAGAACACAGAGTCTCAGAGGCTTAAGTGAAACAGGCACACTGCTGACCTTTTAGTCCATAAAAGTAACAATGAAGAGAATGACAAAAAAAGTCACAGGTGACTTTTTATTCTCAAACTGGATTGCATTATGTTGAATTTTGACCTAATGATAAAACAGCAATAATGACATCATAATTTGGCCACCCCTTTATTTTCATCTCATTCGCCAGCATTTGAATTACCCATCAGACACCTATTTCATAAAACTTGGTGTGTGAAGAATTGATGAAGCTGAGGTATTGCTGCTACGTATTGAGGATGCCATGTTTCATAGATACTGTATATATATCAGGAGCTGGGGAGTGAATGATGAAGAGCTTGATGAATTTAAGGGTAGGAACCTTGTTAGAGACCTATTTCATTAAAGTTTTCAGGAGTGAGGTGTTGCATATTGTGTTGTTGTCTGCTAATAATCTTTACTATGAGGAGCAAAGTGTGAGTAGTAGAAAAAACGATTATAATTCTGTTTCATAAACATTTCATCCTCAATCCTCAAAAAATGTGCGAGGGTTGGATGATTGGAGCATGAGCATAGTGAGGATTGGAGAACTAGGGCGGTAACAGCCTGGTCTTATTGAGTTGTTAATGAGCCAAATATATGTAGGGGTGCACCATACGTTTATGCATGGCTGATTGGGTTTGCATGTTACCGTAGAATAAAACCTCCCGAAATCTGTTACTGGGATTTACCATCTTCTATGTATTAACCTCTCACACGTTAATTGTTTCCCCTTAGCACAGTAACATGTATCGTTGAATGTTTATCTCAATGTCTCAACTGTACTGAGGATTTTTAAATCATCCCTCAGACTAATCATGAGTTGGAGGTTTATTTCATCCGCACTCCTTATGCATTTTTTTAAGAAACCCAACTCGGGTTTCTACCCTCAAATTCATCATGTTCTTAATTATTCACTCCTCAACTCCTCATATAATTTTATGAAACAAAATCCTCATATTCCACAGCTGTCTCTGAGATTCATTAATTCTTCACAGCTGTGTCCTTCAAATTCATCAATTCCTCACACTCCTCAAAGTTGAGGAAATAGGATACAGGCCTCAATCCTCGAATCCTCACGTTTTTGAGGATTGGAGATGACATGTTTGTGAAACAGAATTATAATCAATAATTCACTACTCGCACTTCCCTCCTTATCCACAACTCCTCACTCCCAAAGTTTTATGAAATAGGGTCCAGATGATAATATTAGGGCAACTCGTTGACGACAATCGTCCCATTCTAGAAACTTAACACAGCCAGAACGACTTGAATTAATCAAACATATCACACTTTCAGCATCATTTTGAAGTTCTTGATTACCTCAATTTGGATCAGTGCTTCTGTATATAGCCTTAAGGAATCTTCAGGAAAGACGAGTAAATTGGTACTGATATTACGATTTTGGCACTCGACAATGGGGACGTCTGGTTAAAATTTCTGAATCTAATCCACTTTTAATACACAACATAACGACGCACGCATCCGTGAGCCTCAGTTATCGAGAGACATCCGATTAAGGTTGATAATTTTTCCTCCGTGCAACACAATGGCGACGACGAAGTTAATTTCAACCATTGTTGGGGTTCGGACGTAATTTTGGCGCAATTTGCTTTCGTAAGAAAATCATTGTGATTGTGGGGGTGGGAACGGGAGAGCAATTTCCTCTCGTTTAATTTCATACACGTCGTTTCCATTAGAAATTACCAATTACCAGGGCCTGACGCACACTTTGCATATTATTTTCCATGTCCCACAAGCAATTGGGTCGGGGGCTTATCAAAAGTGCATTTTATCGAGTCTCAATTTGCGGAACAATAAGCCACGATTCGACGGCACAACTTCGTGACTTTGTCTTGCATTGCAATAATCTGGTGAGAAAATCACTCCTGAGTTATGTCTCTAATGGGAATTTGCAACATCGCAACATTATGTTCGTATTTCACAGGCTGCGTGGTGCATTCGAGCCACCAAAAATGGTGATGATTAGGTTGCTGGAAATCAATATTATTTTCATATTAGCAGCCTTGTGTAAATGATGCTTTGTGGCCTTATGGTCGGGCTGCACTTAAGCTTAGCTCCAGAAAACTCGAAATTGCAAAAATAATGTCGCTGTATACAGATGCACTGTAGCTGATTCCGGATTAATCCACATGCACAAGGTGGGAGATTATTCTATTAATAACAGTTTCAGTGTAAGTGGTGCCCAAATACGTTGACGTAATTACACCAGGAATACAAAATTAGACTAAAGCTGCTCGGGAGTAATGAGACGTTCAAGTAGTATGTCATCATCTTATAGGGGGGAGGTTATTGCCTGAAAGAACGACGGATGTTGACATGGGGAGTTCTGGAAATCGCGAGAAAGTGATGACATAACTTTGAACTTCCCCAAACTAAAAATGATAACTAGTCGAGAAATCCAGGCAGGCAAATTTTAGTGATTAAAAAATTCACCATTTTTATCTGAATAAAAAAACTCGTTCAGTTACAACAATGTTTTGGGGGGTCCGGAAATAATGACGAATGCTGGCATGGGGGTGACAGTCTAAGATCTCACTCCAGCAACTGCAACTTCGAGCAACAAGCAACTACAATGACAGCATATGGTCTTACTCTAAGCTACAAGCAACTACACAGACCACCATGACCACCTATTCTCGTACTTAAGCATAAAGCATCTACAACGAGCATCTTGATCACCCACGATCTTACTCAAGCAAGCAACAGTCAACTACCACAACCACCTTGCCCACCTATGATCTTCATCAAGAAACTGCAAATTCAAGAAACAAGCAACTGCAACGAGCCGCTTGACCACCTATGATCTTATTCAAGCAACTACAACGATCACCTTGACCATCTACGATCTTACTCATACAAGCAACTACAACGACCACCTTGACCACCTATGATCCGACTCAAGCAACTACAACGACTACTTTGACCACTATGATCATACTCGGGCATCTACAACTGCCACCTTGCCCAGCTATGATCTTACCCAAGCAACTGCAAAATTCAAGCAACTACAACGATCACCGTAATTGACCACCAACAGTACAATCTTAAGGGGACCCTACACGGTTAGTAATACTGTCAGTTTCTTTAGAATCAGTAGAAATGACAGTATGCGTCAATATTTTCGCGACCATACATGGTCAATATTTTACTGTCAGTAAAGTCATTACATCAGCATTGCCCTTACACGATCCGTATTACTGTCCGTATTTGTCGAAAGTGACAGTAATAATTCCCGTGTAGGGTCCCCTTTACTCATGCAAGCAACTACAACGACCACCTCGACCACCAATGATCTTACTCAAGAAACTGCAAATTCAAACAACTACATGTACAACGACCAGAGTTTCAATTTCTAACACTGGATTTGGCAAATGCTAATCATCATATTATATTACAGAATAATTTGATTTCCCTGTCCACCATCCATTTTTAAAGAACACTGGATTGAGTCTTTTTTCGTGACCCTGTATCCACCCTGTCAATCTCGCGCGCAAAAAATCAATAGCCATATTTGGATTTAGCAGAGTTAAGAGCACCTGCCACTTACGTTTTAAAGAGCCGAGCCTGTGCAGTTCCTCGAAGCGCAACATCGTTTTAAACTGGGTGGATCTTCTGATAACGTTTTAATTCCCCGACGTCTCCGATGCGGCGTTTTACGTCAAAACCCATTTTCAGACTTGGGCCTCCTAGGCGCCATGTTAGGAGTGTAAAAGGAAAAGTCGATACGGTTTTCAATTAGCCGATCACGCTAGCAAAAAAAGCGCTTTCAAAATATCGAAACAACTTTCGCTTTTACCTGACTTGAAACGAAATGCGAGGCTACGAGTATACTCGAAGACAAGTTGTCTTTGGAAAGACAACAAATTCCAATATTAGAAAGTAGTGGACGATAATCCCCGTTTCATGTTTTAGCAAAGTTCGCATTTTCGTTGGTGTCGGTTTACAACCGAAAAACTATAACTGAGAGTGAAAGTTGAGTGACACGATTTCCAATCAGCTTATTTGAAAACATCCCATGTCAAGGTCGGCCTGGGCACCCTGGCACAGGTTGTGTCTTGGCGCCATGGGTTGGACCTTGGTTGGCATTCTTGCCGCATTCTGGCTGCATTCCTGCCGCATTCTTGTTGTGTGTAAACGTTGATATGTGACCTTTGGGTTTGGGGTTGAGTTATGTCATTAGTTAGGCTGTCCCTGGTTTGGGGTTGAGTTATGTCATTAGGTACATGTAGGCTGTCCCAAGTTGGTCCCAGGGGTAAACAGAGTTTACCTGGGCAAGACAGCCCTGAGCTCGGGCAGTCAACTTGGGGTTAAGGATGCGGATGGTCCTTTTCCTGCTGCGGGTTGACTATTGAGTTGTATTGCGAGGCTCGAAGTTAGAGCCGAGAGTGGCCACTTTACGTTTGGTTTGTTTTGGTTTTGGAACTATTTAAATAAAACCCTGATTTACATCGCAGTGATTGGACTTTGGTAATCTTGGGTCGCAATGACACAGGCCAGGCCAGCAAAGGGACGTGGCCCGAACCTGACACCCAAAAATCCACTAAAATAGGGTGATTTATCATCTTCGAAATCAAAACTTGTTTAACCAATTCGAATGCGTGCGAGGCTAGAGAAACTGAAAGAGCACCAGCCTCCCACAGGCCCCCTGTCGGTCAATTTTTCGGCATTTTCTAAGGGCCGAAGTTCGAAACCCGCCAGCAACAAGTTTTTTTTTGCAAACACACCACGGTGGTGCCGAGTTTCAACACAGAAATTGAAAGAAGCGAGTCTGTGAACCAATTGCAAACTGATTATCTCAAAACGTCTGAAAAACTAGCTAAAAACAAGTGTCTTTAACGATTTATCATCTTCGAAATCGAAACTGTATGCGAGGGTAGTGGAAATAAGCGTAACAAACTTACATTTTTCGCGTAAACCTTTCATTTTTCACGTTAAACCTGTCATTTTTTGCGTTAAACGTTTCATTTTTTGCGTTAAACCTTTCATGACGAGTGTTCGAGCAGTTGTTAAACGAGATGCATTCTGGGACCATCACGCGGGCTGAATTACCAGCCGCACGTGCGTATCGAAATCGAGGCCACGCCCAGGACGCCGAGCTACCTGCCACACCGCGATATCGAATGCATTTTCTACACTTTTAAAGTTGTTAAAAATGCTGAATTGGAGCCACATTCATCCATAATCTTTTATTGCGATCAAATGTACGGCGAAATTAAGCCGTGTATCGCTTTTCAGCGCTCTATAACGGCAGAAAGTCGGTTGAAAATGACTTCGAAAAGGTTGAACTTCAGGGACTGGAGACTGGAGTTCGAGTCCCACCAGAAACAATTTTTTTTTTCTTTTTTTGAATTTTATTATTTCAAACACATCACGCAGGCTTCGTGTTTCGGCATACAGTAAATGCGATAAAAGCCGCCAAAATAGTCTCGAAGAAAAGGGGAAGAATGAAAAATGTTTCATTTCATGTCTAGTACACATAAATATTAAGCAGACATTTACAAATGCATGGAGCTTACGCCAACGTGTTCTGCTTGAGTGCTCGAAAGATGCATTTTCTGTCAAAAGGTTCCACCCAAAAATTTCTTCAAAATTCACGTGAATAGCGCTTTTACTGCTGTATATCACTGGCGTTTGCGCATATTTATAATGAGCATGAGCCACGTTAGGCCGCACCCAATTTATTTTCATTTATAATATAGGGTTAGGGCACGAGAGTGAATTAAAACTCCAGTGGATTTTTCACGCCAGTGACTAACAATGAATCTTTGTTTCACTGAATTCGGATATTCAGGAGGGAATCTTTGAACATCCATCTGCTAGGCCGCCATCTTGGAACTCCATCAAATCCCTCATTACAATGAAATAAACAGCGCGTTACATTAGGCTCGTAAAAGCTGCGGTTTAGTCGTTAAAAGTGTGCAAATATGTATCGCCCTTAAAAAACGCCATTAAATTCGCAATTTTCTGCCTGGAAGATCGTAGCAAAAAATTCGCAAAAATGCGATCAATTAATTTCTCTTTGATAGTGTGCCTGAAATTGGTTCTCAGAGCAATGTGTTTTTTTAATGTTGCTAATCATAATGACGTTGATTTTCATGTTCAAGTGGCTCTCAGCCGTGAAAGTGCTAAAAGTGCCTACAGGGTGGCTTTTGCTGTCGTAATCGTCCAAAAAGTCATGATCTGTCGCACAGGACCCATTAATGGTAACCAAAATTGCATTGCGTGGAAAAAAAACAACTTTGCTTAGGCTGAGCTCATCCCATTAAAGATCACTTTTTAATGAGGTGATAGTTTGAACATCTCGTAGAAGTGTGATTTTGGGAACACCCCGTACGTGGCGGGCAATCAATGCCAGCATGCGTGCTAACGGGAAGCTTAAATTTATGGACCCTTATGGAAGAAACTGATTGCAAACTGATGAAAACTAATTCAAAACTGATTGAAAACTTGTGACGATTGATTGCAACCACTAACATTGAAATACTGGTGGTACATCGGTAGGAAGGTACCGTCCATTTATTATGTCATCACAAAATCGTTATTTTCATACATCCCTGTATTAGCAATGCCATCATTTGCAACGAAAATGAACGAAATTCATCATTTTGATTTCATTTTTCTAAATGATAAGATAAAAAATGATGGATTCTATCAAAAACCCTGTAGTAAATCAACGATTGCCATAAGTTAAATTTTTGGAAAGTGTTATCAGGAATAATGGATTTTAAGTATATATTTCAAAAAGTTTATTTAATGACGAAGTGATAGTCAAGGCGAAATTTGTTGCAAAACCAGATTACAAATGATGGATTTTGAATAAATTTATAGAAAGCGCAGTGTAATAGCGCATTTTTACACTGTTTTTAATTAATTTGCAAGTAATTGTAAACTGGTTGCCAATGTCAATTATACTGTACAGGGTGATCATAAAGTCTTGCTCTCATTACAAAAATTAATCTTTAAAAAGTTAAAATGGTCTTGAAAGAATTAATATAATGACGAAGTCAAGGCGAAGTTTGTTGCAAAACCAGATTCAAATGATGGATTTGAAATAAATTATTTATAAAGGATTTTAAAGAAATTACTTATAGAAAAAATAACCACATTTAGCCAACAATTACAAAAATTAATCTTAAAAACAGCTGAGTTAAAAGGAACAATTAAAAAAACAAGTTAGAAGAACTAATGCTTTTTATGTCATGTATTTGGTTCACAGGGAACGATTGTCTGCAATTGACATCAGCGAAGGCCAACTAGATGAGTGTAGGACTTTATGATCACCCTGTACTGCAAAATTCAAGATGGCGCTGCAAGACTACCTTGAGCTAGCAAAATCGAAAGGTTTTTTGTGATTTATAAGGGGCAGTTTCTCCCAATTGCTCCATCGGATTCGTTTAGAAAAATTACTGCAATTTCCTACTCGAATAAAAAGGAGAATGTCGTTGCAATTGGCTTTTTGTCGACTTTCTGTGCGCCTCTAAAAAGCCACTTTTGTGCAGAAATATCGTAGACGACTTGGTTTTTACGGAAACTGGGTTTTAGGAAAACGCCACAAAAAAGGGCATTTGGCGTTGCCAAATAGTCGTGGGAACGACATCACATGGCCAGGGTTTTTTCACAGTCCTCGCATTTCCTAATGTCAATCGCAAACATAATATCCAGTGTTGTCTAATGGATTTCTCTATTTGCGATGAGCAATATTCCAGAAATACTTTTCGCCAATTTGGGATAAAACAAAGGCAAGAAATACGACCACCAAACACAGCGTGGAACAAATGTGAAAGCACAAATTCTTAGAAAAAATAAGACGTCTTTTCGGGTAAAACCTTTTATAATGTGCGTGGTAGTATCGGTATTCAGTAAAACCCAACATTAACGCTCATACCAAATTAAATGAAAGGTTGTAACAGACGCACATGCGTTTCGAATATATTTTAACAGACAGTGTCACACGCGTATGTTTCGAAATAGGGGCTAGGCAGCAGTTTAGAACGTACATGTATTTTTTCACCATGGAGGAAATTGCGTTTAATTACACAATTTTAATACAAGAAATTGTTCCGCGAATTGAACCTCCCACATTTAATGGTAGTTCATTTTTTAAATACTGTATATTATTAGACATGCATTGGAAAAACATTTTAAAAAGTCTGTGGATCAACACAAATTTTAATTCAAACTGTATTGATAAATATATTTGACAACGCATCTAAAATGTGTTTTTAAGCAGTTAGTAATGCATTATGGAATGTATATTGCAATGTATTATGTATGTTGGAGAATGTATCGTGTAATGCACACTAATGTAGTTTGTGTGCATTGAAGAATACGTTGTGTAATGCATGGTGTATTATGTTTGCATTGAAGAATGCATTTCACAATTTATAGTCCATACATTGTAAAATGTTAAAGCCTCGCTATATTTAATAATTTTAGGGCTTAAAACATCCTTATTTTGAATTTAAAAAAACATCTAAAATATCCAATAAATAAATTAGAACTGGTAATGAAATAGTTTAAAATTCAAAAATACATCAATTTCATTCAATTCAATGCAGCACACATAACTTTTGCAAGTATGTAGTTTCAAATACATATACATCGTCAGTATATTTTATAAAGCATTGTAAAATGCATTAGTGAAATGCATTTTGTTTATATTACCAAATACATGTATATTTCGTGTTGTGATAAAAGCAATAAATGCATTTCCAATATATTTTGCTATTCCTAATGCATTTCCTTTCCATGTGAGCTGTCTACCAAATTTCAGCACTTACGGATTTAGGTATAGGTATTTTTAAAATGATTTACAAAAGGTCCAAACCGACAGACGCCAAACCAGTCATCTAAACTAAAAGATTTGAATAATAAGATTAATAATAATAATATAAGTAATTATTAAAAATTATATGAATTAAATTATAACTTATATAAATAATAATTAATTAAAATTTTAATTTATATAAATTATAATCTGGCTTCCAGGCGATGGATTACAGGAACACGCCAACGTTCCCAGCCGATAATAGGCCCTTTTGTATCAAGTAACATTCGTCAATGTTCAGCAACCTAGTTTTAAAAAAAAAGATGGCTTTGTCGAAAAGGTTATGTTTTTATCTCGTTTAGAGACGCTTGGTTGACCCAAACTCGCATACATTCATTTTCAAGAAAATTGTGTTAGATGATGCGTTTCCCACATGGAAAGAAGATGCATTTCAAATACATTGTAAAATGCATTACGGATTGCAGGACATATTGCAAATGCATTGGTCGTTTTTATGACAACACGAAATACATTTGGAAATATAAACAAACATGCTTTCACGAATGCATTTTTCAATGCATTATAAAATATACTGACAAGGTTATGTGTGCTGCATTGACTTGAATGAAACTGATGTAGTTTTGAATTTTAAACTGTTTCATTGCCAGTTCTAATTTATTTAGTGAATATTTTAGATGTTTTTTTTAAATTCAGAATTGGGATTTCGCGAGATATAGCGAGTCTTTTGACATTTACAATGCATTGAATATAAATTGTAAAATGCATTCGGAAATGCATTTTCAAATATACTTGTCAATACAGTTTGAAACAAAATTTGGCGCAATCTACAGTCATTTTAAAAACGTATTTTGCGTTGCATGTCTTATAATGCATTTCTAAATGCATTACCATTATGCTAAATGCATTACCATTACATATGGGTTGATCAACAAAACCGCATGCTGGCACACACTGTGAACTAGATACATGAAATAAAAACGTTACTTCTACCCTTTCCAAAAAAAACTAATGAGGGACGACTTTATGACACCCTGTTCTATGCTTGCATAACGAGATTGGAAAAAACTGATAACGGAAGTTAGCCACATACTGAGTTATCATCAATTTTTTTGAAAATGTGCTTGCAATCGCTTAACTGAAACATATTTTTTGAGCAAAAATCAATGATTACTTTTAAATCAAATCCATCTTTTTATCATATTATACTACAAATTTCTCAATTGGTAATTTTTTCGGTCAACGGTGATGTCATCTCTTAAGAACGACATGATATTTGACCCGTTCCTCACAACAAAGCTCGTTACAAAAAGTAATTCTAAAAAAATAGTTACAAGTAAAAAATGTTGTGACCAGGTACTGTACATTAGAAGAACTAACGGTGTTCCACACTAGATCACTTATTGGCGATTTGGTCGCTTGACTGGTGGTAATAGGAGCAACGCTAATCGTCCCTAGAGCAATGAAATAGCGACCGAACTGACCATTGGTCTTGTGGAAAGAAACGAAAGAATGTAAAGCAGGCTGAAATCCAGCGCTTGGAAGCTTAGGACAGAGTTCGCCCTGTCCATAGAGAAAAAAAACCTATATACCCTGTATATAGACACCAAATTTTGTTTTCAACAAAAATATTTTTTTTTTCAATTAAACATGTTCCTAACTATAATGCTTGGCTAAATAAAGTGAAAAAGTGCTCGTATATCATTTTTATGTACGAGGGGGATCAGAAAGTCTTGTTTATTTTATAATTATTTATTGGAATATTGCATAACAAAATTTAAATATTCGAAATGTTAAGCAACTTGTTTTGAAAAAATTAAGGACAACTGAATACGTTCAGGTACAGTAGAACCGTTTAAAATAATACTTTTGGGTCCGGTGGCAAATATTTTAGACAATATTATTTCAGACAGGTTCAACTACAGACATGATATACAATTGCAAAATACATGTAGGTGATTTCCCCTTTTTCAATCCAAGATTAATCACTACTTATTATGGGCACTATTTTTACTATATGCGCTCGACCATGTAGATTATTTGCCTTGCATCTCCCTGCCCGCTGCATTTGGTAGTGATTTCTTTGGCCTACGTGAAAATACTTTGTAAAGATTCAAAGCACACCAATCCCTCACACAAATTTCTCCTACAACTTTCATTCCAAAAACGTACTAAAACATAGTTAAACGCTGTAATGACGATTTTCAAACACCGTAAATGTATATTTGGCATTTTAATCATACATTATAAGTTATAATTTAAAATGTTCAATTAACGGTACAGGCTCATTAACAATTTCAATAAAGTATCGACAAACTAACTACTTTGAGATTTAAGTTGGTGGTGCATCGAAATTTCGTACTTTTTGTCAATTGGTGGAAATAGCAGCAACGCTAATCTTCCCTAGAGCAATGACCCAGTGACCGAACTGGCCATTGCTGACCAATGAGGCATGTGGAAAGGAACGAAAGGATGTAAAGTAGGCTAGGACGGTGGCTCGTTCCTGCAATCCAGCACTTGGAAGTTAAGGATGTGGGTTCGCCCTGTCCGCCGAAAAAAAAAAAAAAAATACACTGTATATATACTGTATATAGACACCAAAATTTTTTTTCAACAAAAATCCATTTTTTTAACTAAAAATATTCCTGGCTAAAATGCTTAATTACGTTTCATAAAAAAGGTTCTACAATGTTTGCATTTTTGATCGCCATGTAACAAGCAGTGCTATTCAATTGGCGTGAATTTTTTCAGAACGCATGCCATTTTGTTTTACGCAAAACTTTTAGAACGCCACCAACGTGTAGTTGGTCCTCCCTCGTAATACATTTTCAACTAAATTTTTTTCAACAAAAAATACTCATGACTAATGCTTGGCTAAATAAACTAAATTTATAAAAGTGATTAAAATTTACAATGTGTTAAGCGCAATTTGAAACTTAAATCGAATTCAAAAGAGACTTGAACATTGTAGAACATTGTGAAAAGGTATATTTGTAAGTACCATCTGTCGAACGTCTATCGACGATCATCTGCCGACACTTTCATGAGATTGTCCATGAGTTATTTGAACATTTTCAGAATCCTGGTCAGATTAATTGACAAATTGACAGCAAATGTAAAGTATACACACTTATCATAGTCTTTTTTCACTACAACGATTAATATCATCAGTTGTCTTGCTAAATAAACCAAAAAAGTGATTATATATCATTTTTATGTACGAGGGGGAATCAAAACGTCTAGTTTATTTTATAATTAAATATGTTTGATGCAAAAGGCCCACGATGCTTGCATTTGTGATTGTCATTTAACAAGCAGTGTTGTTCAATTGCCGTGAATGTTTTCAGACGCACGCCATTTTGTTTTGCGCAAAATGTTTAGAACGCCACCAACGTTTAGTTGGTCCACCCTCATAACAAATTTTCAACTACATTTTTTTCCAACTTAAAATACACTTGACTAATGCTTGGCTAAATAATAAATTAAATTTATAAAAGTGATTTAAATTACATGTAATAATGTGTTAAGCGCAATTTGAAAGGAAAATCGAATTCAAAAGAGATTTGGACATTGTAGGAAATCACTCAATGATTTCGCAGTCTGATTTGTAAAACTAGTTTCTAGATTCTTGTGTGGAAGATCTAGTTTGTAAAACTAGATATTGCCTAGATAATGGCGTTTGTAAAACTAGATAACGGCGAATAACTGATGGGAAAAGCTGATTACGGAAACGGTACCAAATACTAGGTGTGTTACCAATTTTATTGAAAATGTGCTTGCAATCGTTTAATTGCAACATAGTTTTTGAGAAAAATAATCAAACGTTACTATGACAAAATCCATCTCTTTATCATATTTTTCTAAAAATTTCTCAAGCTGTAGCTTTTTCGATCAATGATGATGTCATCTCGAACGACATAATACTTGAACCGTACCACACAAGAAAGCTCGAATGCAAGTGAAGTACAGGGTGATCAATTGTAGTTCTGCCCTCATCACAAAAAGTAATTCTAAAAAAAATAGTTACAAGTAAAAAATGTTGTTAAAAGGTACATTAGAACAACGAAAGGTTTTATTTTATGTTTTCGGTTAACAGGGAGTACCAGCAGGCGGCGCTGCAAGCGTACTACAATGGAAAATGGCAAGGAAAAGCTAAATGTGTTTTTGCTACCATTTGTTATGAAACCAAATCACTTATCAGAAGATATTTCCACACTAAAATCACCCATAATGTTGTTCAGAAATCCCGCTTAACACTGACTGGCGATTTGGTCACGTGATATCAGCGACCATCTTGTGGGTTTTTCTATGGAGACGCCATTTTCGACTCTAGCGACTACAGCGCTGCCTGCTGGCTCTAACAGTGAGAAAATTGTTCCTTATAACTCTTGACAACTGATGATATTAATCGTTGTCCTGAAAAAAGACTTTATGATAATTCTGTGTATTTTACATTTGCTGTCAATTTGTCAATTAATCTGACCAGGACTCCGAAAATGTTCAAATAACTCATGGACAATCTCATGAAAGTGTCGACAGACGGTCGTCGATAGACGTTCCACAGATGTTCCTTACAAATGTACCTTTTCACAATGTTCTACAATGTTCAAGTCTCTTTTGAATTCGATTTTCGTTTCAAAATGCGCTTAACACTTTGTAAATTTTAATCACTTTTATAAATTTAGTTTATTTCGCCAAGCATTAGTCATGAGTATTTTTTGTTGAAACAAAATTTAGTTGAAAATTTATTACGAGGGAGGACCAACTACACGTTGGTGGCGTTCTAAAAGTTTTGCGCAAAACAAAATGGCATGCGTTCTGAAAAAATTCACGCCAATTGGACAATGCTCTGCTTGTTACATGGCGATCAAAAATGCAAACATTGTAGAACCTTTTTTATCAAACGTAATTAATTATAAAATAAACTAGACTTTTTGATTGGCGCTGTTCTTACATAAAAATTATATACATATAATCGATGATATAACTTTTTCAGTTTATTTAGCCAAAAAAAATGAAAAAATTCAAGGCAATTGAACAACACTACTTGTTAATGACGATCAAAAATGCCCTCTTACATAAAAATGATATATAATCACTATTTTAGGTAATGTAGCCAAGCATTATAGCCAGGAATATTTTTAGTTAAAAAAAAATATATTTTTGTTGAAAAAAAAATTTGGTTTCTATATACAGTGTATATACATTTTTTTTTTGTATATACATTTTTTTTTTTTTTTTTTTTTTAC
>JAQGAF010001843.1:0-27024 GCA_034687865.1 Kryphioiulus occultus
TGGGTCTTACACTTTTTTGTTTTTGGGGGGGGGGGGGGGCGGGGAAGGTTTCAGAGATGAAACTTTGAGTGAAACGTTTTTTAAGTTAAATAAAATAATAATGGTGATATGATGACGAAGGAATTTTTGTCAGATGAATGTGTACAATCAACCAATACGAATAGTTTGGAAAGGCTAACAATAAGAAAGTTATACAGGTGTTGTGTATGTGTTTGGTCGCAGCCAATAAATGTACAGAAATGCAAGTTGTAAATTTCATATCTATAGGATTTCTAAATCCATCTTTTTACAAAGTGCGGATCAACTTTTATTTTAATTTAAGACTAATTAAAACGTGTGTCAAGCACGTGTTATTTGTAATTTCTTCGATTGTTTTCTTCATAGTTTTGTAGCTAATATTTCAAAGCATAAATGAGTAAAATATTTTTTAAAATTATAATGATAATGAAAATAAAGAAAGTTAAGTGGAGGGTTGTTATATTCTATGAAATTATCTTTTGTGAAATTTTTGAACTTCAAAACAGTGCTTTTTTTAGAAAACTCATTAAATTTCTTTTCTTTTTTGCTAGAAATAATGTTTGCTTGCGTTTTATAGATTGGAGAAATACTTTGTAGGTATACAAATTATCTTTTCTTCAAAGTTCGAACGCAAATACACCAATAAGGACATTGTGAAAATACAGGTACTTGTTCATGCACAATGATAATTTGAAACATGCGGGTTCTATCTATAGCGAGATTACCTGTTTTCGGCAACCTGTTTTTCGCAAGAATCATCAAGCCTGACGCCCAAAAGGCAAGGAAGTTCGAGTTACACATTGCCGAAATCAGCTGCCTGCATGCAGCGACTTTTGCGGCGTGACGAAATTCAATATGGCGTCATTAAGGCAGGTGATATTCTACTTTCTCCTGTTCTTTTTTTTAGAAATGTAATTCAGAGATTTATAAGCTTGGTTTTATTAAAACAGCGAATGCTACTTTTCCGCTATAGAAATGTCGACTTTTGGCATGAGAAACGGTGTTATGCATGAACCATGATTGAAAATGGCGCCGCTAAGCCTACTCTAGGCTACTAGTGACCGCAGCACCACCAAACTTCCGGTGTAAATGTTTCTATGGAGTGTCGCCCATCCGCTTATTTTTATTCTGTTTGTTGCAAAGGAGAACGTGCCAAAGGTGTTCGTTTCGGTTTCGTGGCTTTTTACCGGCAATGTTCGCAAATCCCAGTACGTATGATTATTGTACATTACTCTACTCAGTAATAATCCAAATTTGAGCGCTTATTTGACCACCTCAGTTACGTTCTTTACTTTTAAACAAGGCTTGGGAACCGAGAGGCATTTTTAGCCTTTCAATCTGTTTGCCATGCTTCTGGCAACGGTGAAAGGTAAACTCATTCCTTCATAACTACTGCTGTTCTCATGAAAGTCTTTTGATTTTTGCAGGACCACAGACCCGCTGCTAGTTAACCCTGCCAAGGAAATGTCAACCGAATGCGCAACAAACACAGCCGAAATCGGTAGCCTAGAGAAAACAGAACCGGCCAAAGAGCCTGATTGTGGTTTACCATGTGGCCCACAGGACGGTGTTGCCTATCCACTGTCGATGTTGTACTGTGGAGAGTGTTCTTTACCACTTGAGGTAATTTGGTGGTAAACACCTGTCGCAAATGCATATGAAATGGTGGTGTTCACATATGACGTGTAGTCCCTAAGGACCGTGCAAATATTACGTAATGCACCTGGAGGTGGGTGGGTCCTCATGAAAGCGTTACGAACTGTTACAGGGGTTCGTGGGTTTTTCTCCATGCGTTACGTAACATTTTACAAGGACCAGTATAATTTGAAAATTCTAACGCAGTGTTGCAGCTATAGACAACAGCATTAGCGGATGTACAAAAATAACTGTTCTGATTTGCAATTGCAATGGATTAGTGATGTCTAAACCAAAAACATTGTCATCAGTAACATAGGGCAAAAATTGCGTTATGTAATATATGCACGGCCCCTAAACACCTGTCGCAAATACATAACTCGCTCACTATGAAATGCTGTTGTTCACATATGCCATGTCGTTAATGTTGATTGTTACTGGGCTATTTTTGCACAGAATGATCCATATTGTGTTATGCACTCTTTGTCCCGAGCTTATTAACCCTCTTTAAATCTGAGAAGTGATAAATATTTCTCTGCTTTGCAGTATTGTGAATTTCAACCCTGCTACGAAAAGTGCAAACAGTGGTTGGAGAAGAATCTCCCGAGGGAATTCAAGAAACTAACTGCGCAAGGTTAGTATGACTTCAAAAATGAATACTTTTTAAGATTTCTCAAAGGAGGAAGGGTCTAACAGCTAACTTGTCTCGACAATTTGTTGATTCTCACATTTGCATGCCCGGTTTGCTCACATTCATGTTTTTGGAATTTTTGGATAATACTAGTATATCTCTCTCCCTAATTTTTTTTTTGAAAATAACACTACATTTTGAAAAAGGCATGGCATTCTAAATGTTTTTGGAAGAAAGACAAATGTCCTAATTGCTTTCGATTCAATTTTATTAGACGACCCAAGTGCCGATGCATCCGAAGAAGAAAAGAAGCGGCAAAAACGTGGAGGCCGTGGAAATATTAGGACAAAAAAGAAGCAACCTCTCACTCAGAAAATCACAGTGTCGAGAGCCCCAAGGGGGAAGAAGAAGTATGTTACTGTCGTGCAAGGTTTAAGTACATTTGGTAAGAAACTTCAGTAATATTAAGAAATGTTCGGGGGATACCATGCTGCCTGTTCAACTAAAATCGAAATATCTTTTAGAAATCGATCTCAAGGATGCTGCCAAATTTTTCTCTCACAAGTTTTCTTGTGGTTCGTCAGTGACCGGTGACGATGAAATCGTCATCCAGGGGGATGTGAAAGACGATTTGTTCGACATTATCACCGAAAAATGGCCAGATGTGAGTTTCCATTGACTTTCTTAAAATCTTATTGATATTCTGTCAGTCCATCAACCACGTTAACCCGACATCATCAGTACCTGTCAGTTTCGGTTTCCAATCTGGAAAAACCCTCAGAATTCTCCACACTATTATAATTTTTATTAACTTTGCAATACCATTCAAAAGAAAAGTACAAAAGTTTTCTGTACGCACAAATTAACAAACGAGAACATGTTTTAAAACTAACGTGAAAGACAAGATGCTCTAGTTTTTTGTTCTGATTTTGAATTTCCTCCATATTAATTTTATTTTAAATTCGTTATGTTGTATTCTTAAATAGATTGATGAAGATTTGATTGACGATCTTGGGGACTTAAAGAGATGACGTGATTTTAGCAGTGGCTGAATTCGAGTCGATGCGGCGGTTTTCTTCGTTTTAAAAGGTTTTTTGTTTTCCTTTCTTGTTGCATACAATGACAACTATGAGTAAATAAATTAAAACTTTCTGAAATCCTGATATATATACATATGCACTAGATAATACTGCAAAACCGACATGCATGCCATGCAACTTTAATAATCTGAAAGAGATGTTGACGTGTCACAAACTACTCCTCACGTGGAATAGATATCAGGAAAACATCTCGTAAATTAAAGAAATCACATCTTTGAATGACAATTCCACTCCCAGTAGTGGTTCTTCATGCAGGTGCAAACATAGTTTCATTTCACTTTCAGTAATGTTTGCTATGGAACAAATATAGTTGTTCTGGCATGTGGCGTTGCAAGGCACGAGCACATAATCCAGGGTGCTGTGATTGTAAAATGTCTGAAAGAATTGTGGATCAGTTCTGAGAGCTTCATAAATCTGGATCATGGATGGTGTGCTTAGATCAACAACATTGTATGTTTGAGTTGGTTGGTAAAGGAGCTCAACACTCGCACAGCCACCTCCAGGTGAGCATACACAAATGCTGTCCATTGAAATTGAATTAGTGTCTTCACTGCACATATGGCCTTCAGTAACATTCTGATTAGCTTTCATGAAATCCACGTAATATTGATTATAGTCAGTTATGGTTGCAAGTGAAGTTGAATAAGAGTAAAGTCTTATTCCGGCATTAACAGCCTGAGAACCACGCAGGAAGTCTGGTATCCAAACATCGACTGGCCCAGCTAGGAATGCGTGTGTCTGGATTTTTCCTGAAATTATTTTACGGTGCATCAGAAATGATGGTGTTGTGATGTAACTAGGATAGAATTACGGCAGTTTTAGGTGCAAACAATCAGAATGTTCTGATAGTCACCATGCTCACCTGAAGAATCTGCAAATAGTCTAAAGGTGTCCGAATGTTCATGTCCGAATATCAAAGCTAAGATGACGTCAGAATTGTCCGCAATTAGTTGAATTAGCCTATCGTTGAATTTCGGCTTGAGGTTTAATTCTGTGGCTCCTGAGGCAAAATACCCAGGAGCAACATGGCTTGTCACAATTACCTGCATTAAAAAATGAAGATAGGTGTAATTTTAAGAAAAAAACAGCCCGAACGTATTCCAAATAAGACTGGTGCCACCTTACCGTCTCATTGATGTTTCTGGAAATGTTCAAACTTCCTAAGAACCAGTCGAATTGACCACTTGGATCATCATCAGTTTCAAACACCAACAAGTTGTTTAATATGTATAATCCAGTGTTGAGAACTATGACTTTCAATCCTGGTTTTACTACTATCTCGTAATATCCACCTATGAAAACATTACTAATTAAAATGAAGGGATCTAATTGTAGCAAGCAGACCGGAATGTTTTATAACTAGTAGAGACATTTTTGTATAATAATTTAATTCGCATCACTTGAGACATGTCAAAATCACATTGGACCAGGATGTTTGATTCTGGGAAATTTTACACCGTATGTTTGCTGGTAGAAAATTAAGATTAATATCTCTGAATAAACACGTATTCGACTTACCTTTGACAAATGATGGCCATTGGTCCTCAGGAATCAACCAACTCCAGTTCCCCTGCTTAAGATAAGCTTGGTAAAAGGTGGTGTTGTCAGCTGGAAATTGGTCCTGCAATTTAAAGGTTGAAATCGATAGGCAAAATGTTGCTATCAGGCAATACCATCACGTGTTTGAGCCAATATTCTGCTATTTGTGCTTTATATTTTTGCTCTTAATCTATAACAATTTTTCAAATAAGGCATTTGTCAAAATAACGGAGTTAATATAGGTGCCAATGCATACTTACAGATGGGACAGTGTCGTGATTACCCAAAACTGGCAGGATTTTAGTAGAAGGGAAATTCTGCAGCAGTTGAGAAGCAATTACACTGCATGTCTCATAGACTTCACCCCATGTCTGATTTGGAAATTCGACGTGTGGTGCATTATCTCTGAAATGCATGGATTTTATTATAAAGATCCACGAATTAGGATAATTTGAATTCTAATGACAATTTTAAATTTCATACTATTTGTTGACACTTGCCAGGTGTGAAAAAGTTATTTCATGACCAATACTTACAGTTTATTGTTTACTAAAATTTAATTATTGTTTACTAAAATTTATTCAGAACCTACACACATGAAACTAAATTTGTTCGTATCCGAATAATTTACGTAATTGCGCTTACCCTGTCCAAAGAATAAAGTCTGGGTTGGGTTCCAAGCGAGCCATGGCCCTGACAGCCAAGTCCAGCAAGTCTGAATTTCCGTCGCAAAACGAGTTTCCATAGTAACCATTGTCAGCGACGAATCCCTCACCACGACATAAATTTGTTGGATCCCCAGTGCGGGAATATTTCTTGTCCCAATGAACATCTGTTATTTGCCAAAACGTTTCTGGAAGATAGAAATATTTAAATGGAGGACACCTTTTAATTGCTAACAAATATTTTCTCTATTACAATTTATCTTCAAATATTTTCCAGTGCATCCAAACGTTATAGCTTGCTAATGTGTTGTGTGGTACACCTTACACTACACACACACATACTGTGCGTTGTGCAGTACATCCGAAAGTAATTTTTCGATATGCTGTGATTATGAACATTATAAGCAATTTACTACAGTTTGCTGCGGCAACTGTCACACAATATTTTGTTTTCAAGCAGTTCACCTAGATTTCGCCAACTCTACTTTTTATGTATAGAGCTCATTCGCAAGAAATATTTTAAACTTACCAGCTGTATCACCAAAGCACGATACTGCCAAAATCAAGCATATCTGACGAACTACAATATTCATTTCCACAATTGTACCACGAAATCGACAGCCAATTTTCTTACCCAGCAAAATTTGAGTACAAAGTTTTCTCGTACCGTCAGTTTTTATCAGCACCCTTATCTGTTAACAGAACCTGTATTGCTACAGAGTTTATTTTTAGTCAATGTGCACACAATATACAATTACACAATACACAATATACAATTACACAATACACAATATACAATTTAAATTTAATACATGTGCCCCCTCAATCCCCCTGTCTCCCAAGTGATGACATCATCATTGGCTGAAAAAAGTTCCAATTGAGGAAAATTTTTACAAAAATATCAATTAGGAATGGAATACTACAAGGACCTTTTGAAAAAAAAAGCCATAGTCGAAATGTTTTAAAAAATTTGATCACGAATTATGGATTCTTACCCACTTTTTTATTTAAAAAAATATCTACGACATTTGACAACATCATTAAATTTTCTTGGCGATATGTAATTTTTGGAAAACTATTTCGGTATTTTATTAAATGTTAAAACAACGTGCTGAATTAATGATATGCTAAAATATCACGTTGCCAAAGGCTAACACTTTACAAAATAATGTTGATAGATACTGTACTGTACATGTACAGTACGTACGGAAAACTTTGATAAACACAAGTCTTCAAAATTGCAAATAAACTCCTGTAGAATTTGAGACATATAATGTAAAAAGAAATTAGTTATGATGCAAGCTTACACTTTGTAGGGAACTTATCAGCTGTTTGAGGGGGAGGAAACTGGTGCCATTTTTATTAAATTTTGATGCAGTTTGTTGCTCGAATTTGAAATTTTCGTGGGACTTTGACGTCATATTTGCTCACTAGTTTTCCACTAACGAAATAGACGAAAATGCTGACGTGGGAACTGTCCTGTAGTTTAGGACCACAACTTTAACCTACGATTATCAAAGATGAGATAGTTTTAGTAGATTAGATTAGATAGGGATAGGGCAAGTTCTGTGAATCTGCAGGAATGTTTTGAAAGCCTTCGACATCGAATGCTTTCAATCCATTTTTTCCTAAATTTTTCTTTTCTGTACGTTTGCGTATAATTATTTTCATGCTGTTCGTTCCAGAAAAAAGACTAGTTTTTCTAACATTTTCTGAAACGAGAACAGTTCTTTGGCAATATCATTTGGTACTCTGCACCTTTTTTCATCACGTTTTGACCTTGTAAACAGGCCTGGTTCCGAAGACCATGATAAGAAGGCGAAGGGAACGATAGGGAAACCCAGAGTTTTTGTTGGTTTCAGTGAAAATGTTCACTATTATCATCCTTGGTCGTTATCGTCAGGCGATAATCTTTGACCTCTAGCAGGCCCTGGGGGTACGATTAAAGTTCGCCGAGTTCATTGGCAAGGATTTCAGTTTGGAAAGAAAAGCCGTGCTGTTCGGACCTGGGTTGACTCATCTCTCAACCACAATGCTCGTGTTTTGCTTTTGTTTGGGTAAGCATGTTTTTATGACCTTTTCGTAAATCGAAAATACCTACCCTGTACATGTAATGTATATAGAAGTTTTGTTGTGTAAAACTGCAAATCGGAAGTTTATGATGTTCGACATTTGTCCCACCAAAATTTGAAAAATGCTGTTTACATATGGGCCATTTTGAAATTTGCATGAAATATTGGCGAAAATGTAAAATATTTGTAAAATGTGCAAGTATTTCATCACATTTACCGAGATAGTTTACAAAGTATAGTTTCAAAACAACGATTAATTTGGTGCGATTAAGTTAACATTACTTTGCATCGGATTTGAAATTGTTTATCATGATATTTGATAGTAAATGTTTCATGATTATTTCATAATCGTGATATCCAGATATGGTACTGTCATGATCTAATAATAAATGAATGGTGTTGACATGCTTGCTGTTACCGATATCCACTTTTGAGCAAATTACGTTATCATCTGGATATATTTTCTGGGAATTGCGCAATAATAAAATTGGTCGAAGTTAAATTATTTGATAAATTTGGCAACATTTTTGAGTTTTGTTTTGGATTTTATAAAAATAAATTGTTATAAAAGTTGGTCAACTTAATTTTGTGAGACACTGATCGAAAAGGGTAATACAAAACAAATCATGCTTGGATGATTTGTGAAGTTTATTTATACGTTTAAAAATGTTGTTTTGCTAATTGAAACATTTCACAAGTTTATAGAAATGTAATTTTTTTACAATATTATATTATATTAATAATTTTTTTAGAATATTAGGATGATAGATTGTCTATAGACTGTCATTCAGTTTATATTTGGCTAGTTAAACTGATAAAACGGGATAAAACCACCGTAATTAAAGAGAACTGATCATTAACCTTGGTCATGTCAGGGAATTTTTACTTCCACAAAGTTACTGATAGTACATATCAGACTTCATTATCTTCCGTTGGAAGAATTCTTGGTTCATAATTTGTCATAAAATGTACATGTAAATTTGATGTAAAAAACAACTCAAATTTAACATGTAAATTTGCAGAATTGAATAAAAAACATTTTATCAATATGTTCGATCACATTTCAAACTTGACACCTATTGCTCAGCAGCTTTGAATTGATGATTTCACATTCAACAGTACCATGAACATAGTGTTTAGCAAAGAAATGTTGTCTTTCAGCTTTTGTCGGGGCTGCGTTTGCAGTTCCGCAGAATGTCCGGGCTCCTCCGACGTTCAGCGATACCTATGTTGCTACGGGAGTTATGTACTTGCCTTATGCCGAAATCGAGGAACCAATTCAGGCTTGGTACGATGGGCCCGGCAAGAGGAGCAGAGTGGACTACTATGATGGTAAGTATTTTGGCCAAGAAACCGATTTTTAGAGAGGTAGAATTTCAAAAATTGCAATTTTTACAATAATTTGTTTGAGATTGTTTATTAAAGTGTACTACAGAAACATGTCTAATTTTAATGAAACAGGTTTTCCAAAATTTAGATTCGGTTTTAGCAAATAAGCTCATTTTTCCCAAAAATTTCACAATTCGCAATTTTAGGTATGGTGAAGACCTACCAACGGGGCGATGTTTCTGAGGACGGACTAAGCCTGAAGGTGGCACCAATGACCAACGAGCAAGTAACCAATTCCATCACTTGCTTTGCTTTGAATGGTACTACGGAATCTCCCGTTACTGTCCAAAGCGTCTTGCCAGATCTGTCCACTTTCTCAGTAAGTTTGGCAAAAATCTTGTAATGGGAATTTTTTTGTTGTTTTTGAAATCCTGGATTTCTTTGCATATATTAATTTCTTTCGTGATTTTTTTTTCAATAATGAAACAATTTGCTGCAATAAATTCTGAAAATGTTGTTTATAAAACTATCAAATCTTACCTTTTAGCCCATAACAATTTTGTATTTTATGCAAAGTGTTATTCAAGAGTACAAATTGAAATTGCAGCACCTAATGGCACAATTTCCTGTTACAGTATTCTAACGACGAGCTGTACAATAACATCCCATGCTCCAAATGGGTTTTAATTGATAATCAAAATGGAAAATTGAACAAGTACTCATTCTGGATCTCCACCACTGATGTAACTATTCTTTGCTGCTTAAAATTGCTGGCTTTGAAAAATGCTAATATTTCATCCGACTTCTGTGTAGCCTATTGTTCCAGTGCATTATGAAATGAACGGATACGACACACTTTTGGGTTCCCATTACGACAAATACACTATTGACTATAACAGTTATGATTCTGTTGTTCCTGATCCTGCAGTGTTTGAAGTCGACAATGGTAAAACTTATTTTCAGAAATAACACCAGATATTTATTTAAAATTAGCTTCGTAATTTAAGTCTATTTGTAAAAACTGCTTCGACATCATAATTTGATGTTCTTGGATTTTCTCCACATTTTTTTTTTTTAAAAAGATGAATGCCAAAGTAAATTCTTCGGAAATAAACAGGGGAAAATCTTTTTGAAACGAAAATATTACTTTCCTAAGGGAATGTGCCATTTTAAAACCAGTTACAGCAAGGAAAAAGTTAATTGCAAACTTTTCTTTTTATTGTGGATACCTTTATTTAAAAAACATTATAGAATATCAAAAAAAAAAAAAAAAAAAATCTGATTTTTTTTCGAAAAATGTTCTAATCATGCTATGGCTTGGCAAGTTTTTTTTTATTTCTCGAGATATTTTATAAATACAGTAGTTGTAGAATAATATCACCACCAGACTGATTTCTATGAAATGATTCACTCTCAAGGTCTTGAGTGTGGCAGTTTTCCTGGCCCTGGTGTTGAACACGTACACATCCACAACCCAGTGAAGGAATTCATCGACAATGAAATCGGCCACATCCACTCATTGTTTGACGAGTTCAAAGAGACACATGGCAAGAACTACGCCACCGAACACGAGCATGAAATGAGGAAAAACATCTTCCGAAACAATTTTAGGTTGGTCGAAAAACAACTACACTGTATTCAGAGAACACTGTTATAAGGAATACCATTTGCAATCCGATTATTTTGAGAAAATTACCAGGGATTTCAAAACGCTAACCTACAATTGGGGAAATGGTTTTGCTGGCTTTCGGGATACGTGACACAATTGACTGATCATATGTTCTTAAATATTCTCCAAAAGATACATTCATTCCACCAATCGAAAAGGACTCAAATATCAGTTGAAAGTCAACCATCTGGCCGATTTCACGGATAGTGAGCTGCGAATGAAGAGGGGCCGCGTCCCAAGCACCGGGTACAACGGAGGGCTTCCATTTGAGAAAGAAAATCTTAAGGCTATCGAGGAGTCTGCTGATTGGCGTCTGTACGGTAAGATTGTTTATGATCATTCCACATTGCCCTTAGAAATGCATTTTCTGCAAAAAATGAATTGTAAAACAATAAGTTTTTCGTGATAATTACGTCTTTAGCAAAAGCAATATAATCACAATTTTGAATGATTCTTTAGTTCCATGTAAATGTACAAATGAATCGTACATGTATATTGATGTATTTAATTTTGCGATGTTTTTTTAGGGGCTGTAACTCCTGTTAAGGATCAAGCAGTATGTGGTTCCTGTTGGAGCTTTGGTACAATTGGCACTCTCGAGGGAAGCTATTTCTTGAAGGTTAGCAAGGGCAAATGTCCAAACTCCCAGTAAATCTGATCACAAACTAAGAAATATTATCGAAAAATTGTTCAAATTGTTTCGCTATACCAAAATTCTTCAAAAATACATTGGCTTTATTGAATGCAAACTTGAGATTGCACGTCTGCATTTCCCCCAAATTTTCATTGTATTTTCAGACTGGTCAGTTGCTCCGCTTCTCTGAACAAGCACTCATTGATTGCACTTGGGGTTACGGCAACAACGGCTGTGATGGTGGAGAAGATTTCCGAGCCTTCCAGTGGATCATGAAACACGGTGGTGTTCCGTCCTTTGACGAGTATGGCCTGTATTTGGGAGAGGCGAGTCTAGTTTTACTTTTGAATATTGTCACTCAAATATTCCCCAAGGAGACTAGTAAAGAACTTATTCATTAGATAATCTACTCGCAGATTTCGACTTCCCTTTTCCATTTTTTGCAATTGTTTGAAATAAATTCCGTAATTTCATTTCAGGATGGTTACTGCCATGCCGAAAATGCCACCAAATACGCACAAATAACCGGCTACGTTAACATAACGGAAGGAGACATAGATGGCCTAAAAGGGGCTATAACCACCTTTGGTCCAATTTCCGTGTCAATTGATGCGAGCCTTAAAGATTTCTCCTATTACGCCAATGGAGTTTTCTACAACCCAGCATGCAGTGAGTAGAACTTTTGATACATTTACTAGTTTTGAGAAGTATTTTGCTGGAGTCGTTGGTCGCTAAATCGCATTTTTCGTTGCTTCCAATAACAGAAAATGGCTACGACGAGTTAGATCACTCAGTCCTTGCTGTTGGCTATGGTATCCTGGATGGCGAACCTTATTGGCTCGTCAAGAACTCATGGTCAACTTATTGGGGAAATGATGGCTACATCCTCATGAGCCAGACTGACAATAATTGTGGCGTTGCCACTGCAGCTACTTATGCCAACTTGGCTTGAACATGCTCATAATGCTTGATTGTTCTTTGAAATTATCCAATGTGATGAGGGGATGATAGGGGGCGTGGAAATCGGAATTCTAATCGTTCTACATTAAACAAAATACTTCATTTCTTGACATTCTTCTTAATATCTTCAGTTTTAACTACTACTTTATTGGCCAATAGAATTTCACTAGTTTATAAATTTTGTAAAATTTTGAATTTTCCCACATAATTGCCGTCAAATTTTATAGTACTTCTAGTTCAGTATCAATTTTTTTTGAGAATACAATCATTGCAAAATATGCTCGCAGCAAACCAAGTTCCTTATAAGAAAAATTACTTTTGTATTCATGATAATTTGAATTAGGAGTGTTTAGAAAATGTCTGTATAAGATATGCATAAAAATTGGTCAATAGTAGTCCTTCACCTTTCCCTCTCTTCATCCTACCAAAGACATCTTGGATTTAAGTATAAAATACAAAGTTTATTTAGATACAGTTAACAGTAAAAGAGCTTGGGTCAATGTGAGTTCTACTACTCTCACCGAACTTTGTCCCAACGCCACACTGTGGCATCATCGCACACGCAGAGCAACGTACTGCCGTCGCGGCTCAAGCTGGTCTGTCGAATGGCCGAAGTGCATTTGGGGTGGGTGAGGATTGTGCACCTGAAACGAGCATTTCGTTAATTTTCAGCTAGAGCAAGTGTATTTATGTGCCCGCATCATAGATACCTGGATGTGGATGGGTCATCAACATCTATATCCCACACAAATGTTTTTCCGACTTGATTCCCCAGTGCCAAAATCTGCAACAGAAAAATCCAGGTAATAAGATTGTAGCTAGAGTGCAGGCGAGCTTAGGGTCAAGTTGTTTTTCAAATGTGTCTTGCCTTTCGCATGAAGTCCATGGAAAATCTCATGAACCAGATCTCGCACTCTTTGTACTCGAAACGATGAAGAATTGTTGCATTGTCCTGCAGAACGGAATTCTCACCGTCCTCCAGACGACCAGGCTTCCAGCACACTATACAATTTTCGCAGGACTTGGACAGGACGAAGCGACCCAGCCATCGCACGCAGTCGACGTAATTGCGGTGGATGTCACGGGTGGAGAAGTCTGGGAAGTGCTGTTTCAGGGTGTCAAATGGCCTAGAAACGAGTTTTTAGTAGTAAGTGTTAAAAACGTTTACCTGAGATACTGTACCACACTTTTAAAAATCCTTAATTTTAAATAGCATCAAAATAAAGCAACTTTTTACCTGTTGGTTTTGCTGGAGTTGTACAGGTATGAATTCGCTATGGCCTGCTTGCATCTGTCATTGTTTATCCTCCACATCTTCAAGGAGTGGTCCATTCCACAGGACATTATGTTCTCGCCCATAAGATCAAAGTCCTGCAAAAGTGAGTTTGTGTTTATAAAATGTTTATATTCTTGGAAAGGCAAATTCTCCCGATTAACAAAGCTTACCGCACTCAGCACTTCGTCCCGGTGGCCTTCAATGCCACCCAAAATTGCAATGCATTGGTCAGTCTTCATGTTCCAGAGGCGAAGGGCATGGTCTATAAAGAGTGCGTGATAATTAAATCGCGCATTTAAGATAAGAGATTCAAATGAACTAAAGCTAGTAGCTGTTTTCAGAATTCAGCTGTCTAACCTTTGCTGACTGACAACAGTAAATTTGGATCTGTCGGGTGGAATTTCACTTCATTTATGGCATTGCCGTGCCCGATGTAATGCTGTAAGAGAACGAAGACTGCAAGTTGGTAAAACTTATTAACAAATCAGAATATTTCGATTTAGATGCTAGATCGAGCTCACTTTGATGCAGTTCACAGCAACCGGACTTATAATGCGGATGATGCCATGGGCCCCGGCACATGCCAGGACAGCCTGTCCCGTGACGTCATCGTATGACCAGGCACATGTATAAAAGTTTTCGTCAGTCTAGGTATGTGGTCAGGGTACAAACAGTATTTTTGGCAGTTTTTCAAAGTAGTTTATGTAAGGATACATCGGGATCAGAGTAGGCCTGCAGCAAGCGCACAGAATCGCCCTCTAAGCACTCGTAGATGGTCACCTGCAAAGTTAGAATTTTTTTTCATGTACTTCATTGACAATTTTATAAGAACAAGCCAACATTCTGAATGAATACTCCGAAAAGTGAAAACTGTTTTCGCGGAAAATAATCCAAGATATTTGTCGATTTCAGCTGACTTTGATGATGCATCGTGAAAGAAATTCACGTCATGCAATGACAATAGTTGCATATCGACCCAAGAAAATCCCAAATGCGACATTGGCACACACCCTGTTGCTTCCAACAGTGGCGAAGATCTGAGGTTGTCCTTCTTTGAGGTGGTGGTTGAACTGCACTCCAAAGAGCGGCTGGCCGTGGTCCTCCTGAAAGTGGAACCGTCAGTCATTTGTCTGCATTTCGATAGCGACTTGGCAATCATTCTTTATTCATTACCTTGATGAAGGCTGAGCACTTGTACGCAAGCTTGCAGTGCTTGTAACGCCAACGGCCACGGCCCTTCCGCTTTCCACGATTGGTGGGGGTTTCGCTTCGCGATGAGGTGTTTTCGGCAGTGGAGCCACTGCCTACACTAGAGGTTTCATCCTAAGGAACGAGAATTCGAGGTTTTCTTAGATGAATCTATAACCGGTACTATTGGCTGGAAACATGTACATGTATCTTCCATAGAATTGGATGAATTAATTGTCTTTGCATGCAGCAAATGGTGAATCATCGTATGGAAAGGACATGCAACATAAGATCCAATATGCTGTGAAGCAAACGTATGATAATTGATGTCATCTAGAATAGGCCTATCACAAAACAGGGTATCCAAAAATGACCCTCATTCATGAGGTACTCAATGGACAGTGAATCACTGATTGAACATGTTGGAAATTTGCAGATCCTATTCCTAGAGTGGGTCTAACCTTTTCATTTGCGTTTTCTGTAGCTTTAGATGACAATATGCTGTGAAACAAACGTATGATTATTGATGTCATTATAGAATTTCGCAAAACAGGGTATCCAAAAATGACCCTCATTCATGAGGTACTCAATGGACAGTGAATCACTGATTGAATATGTTGGAAACTTGCAGATCCTATTCCTAGAGTGGGTCTAACCTTTTCAGTTGCGTTTTCGGGAAGTTTAGTAGTCAAAAAACGCTAATTTTTCAGTCATTCCATTCAGAACAATGGACATTTCTTGTATGCGATTGAGAAGACTGAAAATAATCGAAACATTGAAAACTACTCACAATTTCATCGCCGGTGTCATCGTTTTGCGTGGATCCGTTATCCATGCTTCTGCCAGAAAAATAACTGAAAAGCAGCCCCAACTTGCTCGGATACACAAAACCAAACAAACATCAGTTTCCGCCAAAATTTCGTTTACATGAAATACTGCCCCCTGATGGATCAATAAATGGATGTTGACATGAGTTTTAAGAGGGCGCTACACTCGCATCTAACTATGCGAAGAATGGCACACCGCTGTTTATTGGCTCGCGTGTCTGCTCAGTGTTCCATGGTTTTGCGAAGAATACGGGTCAAATCGTTCCATTCAGTTTTCGTATCACTAGATAAATTTTGATCATCGCTTATTTATTTACCTGCCTTTTATTTTTTAAGTTCATTTCATTGTGATTCTGCTTGTCGTTGCCATGGCTGCGGCCAAGAGATGTCACCATGGCAACGAGTCAACAAAACAGCGTGCTGGAACCTGCTGTCACTGGAAGTTTTCGAGTTGTTTCGATTAGGTGTTTCGAAATGAATTTGCTTTTGATAAAAACATCTGAAAGCGGCGCAGCATGAAGCTCAAGCACGTCAAAAACTTGCTGCAATCGCAGGTGAGAAATGACGTTAATTGAATGAAAGCTACAATATATGCATGAAATAAAGTTCTTAGCAAGTTCAATTATGTGAGACTGTGTGGGCATTTGAGTGTGAAATGAATATCAGCGAAAATTTGGTAAGCATATTGGCTTTCGTGCATGTTCTAGTGACCTATGCTTATGCAAATTTGCATATACAGTATATGATCCTTCAAAACTATTCTTCATCAAGAAGAATTTTGAATTAGAATTCTAGTCAGTTGTAGAAATTTACTACATAATGGTTCTTTCGGCTAAAACAACATAGATGTCAGTTTGCTTTGATTGTATAATACCCCCTAATATCATATCCATAGGCCTACCAATGGTCTCATTTCTATTATCACAACATTATGGCGCTGCAAAGTCGTAATATATGGGTTACTCCCAAAGTATCCAAACTTTTTGCATAATCCACCTTTGACAGTTTCCTGATTTGACCCTTCTTTGGTATATAGGTGAAATTGACGTTTTTACAATGATATCCACAGAGGCTAGCTGGGTTCAGTAACTTGAATTCATCTCTCTTACTATTTCCTGTTGAAATTAGGATGGGGCTGCCAAAATCACTGCTTTATGCTGGGCCCCCAACAACAAGAAATTTGCGGCATGCACATCTGACCGAGTGGTGATTCTATTTGACGAAAATGGTGAAAAGGCAGACAAATTTTCGACGAAGCCGGTGGATGCCAAGGTAATACTTAGGTTCACGAATGGGACACGAATGACTTAATCATAGCTCAGGTTTATCATGTAGACAATAAATCAGTGTAATAAACGAATTTTCAAGAGAAGGGGCAATAAGCGCTTTTTCCTTAAAAACTGGAAAAGGCAACCCATGTTATTCAAGTGAACCTTTTTTGATCTTATGGGATTTATTTCTGTTTTTCGACAGAAGAAGTTTGAGTAACTTCGATCCAGATAAATCGGCAATTAAAATTTAAGCACATTTATAACAGACGATATTAGCAAGGAAACATAAACCTTACTTTAGTAAACACAGATGATATTTTAACCGTCAACTTACGTAGTATTTCTCAGTGTTATGATGAAAAATGTTATACTGATTGATTTTATCAACAAATGCAAAGCTGAAAATGATCTATTTGCAGTATGGAAAGAAAAGCTATATGGTCAAAAGCATGGCTTTTTCACCTGATTCCACCAAAATTGCAGTTGGGCAGACTGATAACATTATCTACGTTTATCGTATTGGCGATGACTGGTGAGTGAATTATCGTTTGTTCTAGATTGCAGCGATCAAAGCCTTGAGCAATTCCATTTCAGATGTGTGGGTTGGGCCTTCAAATTTCAAAAAAAGAATAAACACTTATTACAATCCTTCACAAAAATGAAGAGAATTGTCATATTGGCAATACTGCACATTGATACCACAACAACAAAAAATGGTAATCAACAATTTTTCGCCGACAATTTTTCAGTATTTTGTATAATTTATTTCAGGCGTGACAAAAAGGTTATTTGTAATAAATTCCCACAACCGAGTGCTGTGACTTGCTTAATATGGCCAGTGGAAAACTCCATAGTTGTTGGATTGGCAGACGGAAAGGTATTTCAGGAGACATACCATTTTTCTTTTTTACCATTTGGCTTTTTTATGATTATTTGTAGTTTATTCAAAACTCTCTAAACTTTTTCAGTTTTGCTTTAAGATATTTTTATAAAAACAAATTGCAGTTAAAAATAATTTTGTTTCAGTATTCTAATTAGGATTGCCTGGTTTTATCTATTAGAAACTGAACTTTACAGACAATTAACATTATTCATTATTTATACTACATCAGATCCGCATGGCTAACGTCAAAACAAACAAATCTTCCACTGCTTATGCATTGGAGTCCTATGTGGTGGCATTAACTTCAAAGTCAGTAACACTTTTCCGTCGCAGTGAATACTTTAATTTTTCCCCCAACTAATCTAAAATTGAAGCTTTTATTTGTTAAATGCAGCATCTCAGGGAAAGGCTTCCTCTCGGGTCATGCTAACGGTTCCGTCGTCAGATACTTCTTTGATGGGGATTTATCTGGTGAAACTCAGGTAGATATATGAATAGAAATAGCTTTTATTGTATTAATTTAGGGCTATCCTTGAGACTCTGCTCACTATAAAAAAACTGGATGAAAAAATATACACTATATATTGAGGTAATATACATGTAGTGACTATATGTAGGCTTATCAAACTTTTTTAGGGCAGGATACTAAGCCATTCGTGCCCTCCTTATGCGCTGGCTTGGACTGCCAATGGATTTTTGGTTGCAGGTTGTGATAAGAGAATTGTGGCTTACAACAAGGATGGCCGCTCTATCCAACAGTTTGACTACAGCCATGACGACACTGAACGAGAATTTGTGTGTGCCACTTGCAGCCCTAGTGGTCACACAGTCGTTTTTGGCAGCTATGACAGGCAACACTAACTTTTAAATTCAACTCAATTCCCAAGATCTCCCTTTGCAATTTGTCCTCTGAAGCGTTGTTATGATTTCAGACTGCGGATATTCAATTGGAGCCCACGAAAAGGGGTTTGGGAGGAATCTGCTCCAAAGGACATCTTGAACTTGTACACCATCACATGTCTGGCTTGGAAGAGGGATGGATCAAAAGTGATAGCAGTAAGCCTTGACTTTTGTAAACTATATTTACCTATTTGGCATTTGCAATCGAAATGTTACTTGATTTTCGTTTAACAGGGAACGTTGTGCGGAGGCTTAGAACTTTTTGATTGTAGCCTGAAGAAGACCATTTACAAGAACAAATTTGAGATCACTTATGTTGGCTTGAGTCAAGTAAGCACAGATTTGCCCTCTCCCCCATGTGCATGTGTTTGTTTCAGATTGTGAGAGTCAAAGAATCTTATTTCATTTCGTTGGATGCTTGTGTCCATTTTCAGGTCATTGTTAAAAACCTAGCCACTCAGAGTAAAGTCGTCCTAAAGTCGAATTATAACTATGAGATAGATGACGTGCGGGTTTTGGGACAGGAGAGATATTTGGTGGCGCACACACCGGAAACCTTGCTTCTGGCTGATATTCATAAGAACAAATTAAGTGAGGTAGGGATTTTGCATTTTGTGTTAGAAAGAATATATTTTTTTCTGTCATAATTATGTAGAATTCAATTTTATCTACAAAGTAAAATTTTGTTTTTTTGTCTTCAGATTCCGTGGCACAGCACAGGGGGAAATGAGAAATTTTATTTCGACAATGAGAACGTAAGTGATTAATATTCTGTAACCATGGTACAGCTTGTAAAAGAAATCATCCTGTCATGATGTCATCTTTATCGGAAGTGGTTTGATAAAGTACATTTATTTTTTTTTCTTAATTTTTTCAAGGTTTGTATGATTTTCAATGCCGGTGAATTGACTCTAGTGCAATATGGAACAGATGTGATTTTGGGCTCAGTGCGAACGGAGTTTATCAATCCTCATCTTATCAGGTGTGCGGATTATTGTATTAGATGACCATATTATGATGAAATCATTTCAGATGATGTTTATTGACCAAATAACGAGCATGTGCATTTGTAGTGTCCGTATTAATGAAAGAAAGCAGAAAGGAGTTGAGGAGAACAAAAAAATGGCCTATCTGATTGACCTAAAGACGATATCAGTATGTAAGTAGAAAATGTTAATCGTTTATAAAAATTTGCAAATATTCTGCACCTACTTTAAAAATTGCAGAATTTCTGTTGATATCTTGCTTATGAGTTTTCAGTCAACTTATTTATTAAATATCAAAATTGAATATAAACATTGCATTTATTTTTGTTCTACGGTTTTGAATCAAAATCATTCCACGTGAAAGCACTTGTTGAGAAAATTCTCCTACTAATCGGCAGTACAAAAATTGAATAGTTTTGGGACGATATTTGATGGCCTCTAAAAAGCCTCATTTTTCTTTGAGAAAAGGCCAAGTATTATCACCGTTCCCACCTGATGTAGTTTTAAAAGTTAATTTATCTTACAGTTGATTTGGTTTTGAATATGACGCTGGTACAAGTTTCCCATGACTCCAAAATCGACTGGTTAGAGGTGAGATCCATTTCATCTTATAAGTCGATGTTTGGAAGTGTTTTTGTAAGAAACTTTTTGAAATGTTAAAGACCTTTTTTTTTTTTTTTAGCTAAATGAAACTGGTCGAAAACTGTTGTTCCGAGACAAACGTCTTAGGGTGATCATGCAATTTCAGGAATGAAATAACTTTAGTCTCTTATTGATGAATTTTTATATTAAAACATTCTATTTTCTTCCATTATTTTATTTGCTGTGTAGTTGAACCTGGTTGATGTGGAATCGCAAAATAAGATGACCATTTTGAACTACTGTTCCTTTGTTCAAGTATGTTACTTATGACTGCTTTATACAGCCACTTTTAGCTATCCAAACTAAATGATTTTTAAACCTGTTTTTCATTCTTAATTTTTTAAATATTTACCAGTGGGTGCCTGACAGTGATGTGGTGGTTGCTCAGAACCGTGGCAATCTTTGCATATGGTACAACATTGACATGCCAGAGAAAGTGACCATGTTCCCTGTGAAGGTTTCTGTCCTTTTAATGGTCTTTGAATTAATCGATTTATAAAACTTTTTGAACCACCTAACTTGGATGCTGTGTGTAGGGTGAGGTTGTAGAGCTGCAACGTGGTGAGGAAACTACTGAAGTGCTCGTCCGGGATGGTGTCAACACACTGTCCTACACTCTCGATGAGAGTTTGATTGAGTTTCGCACTGCGGTGGACGATGGAAATTTTGGACGGTACAAGAAGCGGTCAAACTTTCATGGCATTTCTTAGTATTAAAGTCCTCCGGCATTCGTAAATTTATTCCACAAGCAATAATTATTTAACTATTGACTATGAGGAAAAAACAATAATAATGTGATATCCAATTAATGCAGTCTTGCTTCTTTCAGGGCAGTGACTTTCTTAGAAACTTTGGAAATGGTTTCAGAAACTGAGGCAATGTGGAATACATTGGCAAAGTTGGCCATGGAGAACAAACAAATTCCAGTAGCACTACGGTAGGAATTATTACTATAGAAATTTCATGGGATCTTTGAATTTGGGGGATGTTTGGGAATGGTATAAGGGTTAAAATTGTTTAATTGTGTACAAGCAATTCATGGGTCTTCACAATTTCTCTTTGAGTGTCATGAACTACCCAATTTGTGGTTTCAGGTGTTTTTCTGCTCTTGGGGATGCAGCCAAAGCCCGGTTCTTACAAAATATTATTGAGTTGGCCGAAAATATATCCCGCACAAAGGTTTGACCAAGAGATTTTTTAAATTAAAAACTGATTTGCATACATTTGTTTTTGTTTTACCTCTTGTGATTTACCATATGTTTAAATATATATATATTTCATATTGCAGGGAACGGATGGATTCGAACATTATCTCGTCCGAGCCAAACTGGCTATTTTGGACAAGGAGTTCAAGGTGGCTGAAGCTATTTATTTGGAGCACGACGATTTGGATGAAGCTATGGGCATGTACAGGAAGTTGCATAAGTGGGATGAAGCGATTCATCTGGCTGAAATAAAGGTAACTAAATGAGTTTTTTTTTCACCACCAAAGTTTAGGAAAACTGTATTTGATAGTTAAATTTGGGTTGTAGTTTGCCATGCATTACTATGTTGTTTACAAAAATAAATCAATATTTGATGTTTTATGAAAGCTATTTCCAAATTTGTAAAATTTTCGTTGATGTAGGCCAAATATTTTTTTTAAATTCTGCTTAACAACGGAATTTCAACAAATAATGTGGTTAATTCGTCTTATTTGGTGGAAATCTGTTTCATAATTTTGTTTATAACATTTATAAAACTGTATTCTGATTAAGGACTTGGCTTCCTAAAAGTATAAAATATGATATAAGTGTGTGTGGCATTAAAATTCTTACCAGCTTAGTTTTATGGCTTTCCTGGGTAGGAACAAAAATTACAAACAAAATTTCTATATCTTTAGGGTCATCCTGAATTGGATTCTTTGAAGAAAAATTACATGAAGTGGCTCCTGGATACCCACCAGAACGAAAAGGCTGGAGAGGTACTCGTAATGTTGGGCAACTTAATTTCAACGAAGTTGCATTTGTTTGATGATTTTCATTTGACGTTTAGGTTAAGGAACGTGAAGGAGACTATATGGCTGCTCTCAACTACTACATGACAGCCGGGATGCCGGCAAAGGCTGCTCTGCTGCTTTCGTCGGTTCCGGTAACCGCTAGTTGTTTGCTTTTTGCATAGGTTTTTTTAGTGTATTGTCCTAAAATTATCTCCGGCATTTTTTGACAGGATCTCTCGGCTGATACGAATCTCATCTCGTCAGTTGCATCTGCGCTTATCAAGGCCGAAATACATGAAAAGGTGCGTACAGTTCTTCCTTTTATACGAAAGAATTAGTTCACCTTCGTAATTTGTGAAATCATTTCAGGCTGGAGAATTGTACGAGAAGGCAAACAACAATTCCAAGGCGATGGAATGCTACCGCAAAGGAAAAGCTTTTCAAAGAGGTAAGCTGTTGTTACACCTTGGCCAGTATTAATTTGATGCTAATAGCATGTGTAAAAATGAATGTGATTTTGTACTTTTCAGCTGTGGAACTGGCCAGGATGTCATTCCCAAGGGAGGTCGTTCTACTGGAGGAGGAATGGGGTGATTTTCTCGCTACTCAGAAACAGTTGGATGCAGCTATCAATCATTATATCGAGGCAGGGTGAGCAGATATTGAAAACTATATCTAGTATTGGGCTTTTGATTTGTATTTTCTAAATGTACATTTATTCCGGAAATCTTAAAAAATACATATTTTTTTTAGGAGTACTGTCAAAGCCTTGGATGCAGCTGTCGGCTCCCATCAATGGAAAAAGGCTGTTCAGATTATCAAAGTGATTAACGATCCATCCGTTGTCACTAAGTATTATGGTTTGCTGGGCAAGCATTTTGAAGGGACACAAGATTTCGACGTAGGTTTTGTCTCAGTGTCGTTTATTTTGATTTTTTCAACTTGACATCTAATGTTGAATTTTTTCTCCGATTAAATGTGTTCTTCTGAATTTCTTCCCTTTTCAAGTTCGATTCTAAATTTTTCATAATAAATTCTGGATACCACTTTAAATAACCTTTTCTCCAAACTAGATTTTGTCATGGAAAAAAATTCAACATATTTTTTTGCAGTTTTTAGAGCCTAACTGAAAAAACGGTTTTCTTTGTATACATTTTAAACTATTTGTTTTATTGTTGAGGGCAGAAAAAGTGAGGTTTCTTTAATCGATCCGTCAAAGTATTTGCTTCACAAAGACCACCAATTGAATTCATTGCTTAGTTTTGACGCCTTTCTCGTTCATGAAATAAATTAGATTTATGGCATCATAAATTGCCGGAATGATATAGTTGTAAATTGAGGGTCGTCATGAAATTCATAGTGTTTGGAGCTGAAGATTTATCTTCAAAAGTTCGATGAGCTACATGTATATTGTCTGCATTTTTCTTGACATCTGGAAGCTGCAGCTGCAAAGTTGTGGGCTCAGTCCTAGCTATGCCTCTCTTTCTCGTCTCTTACCAATTTCATATTTGACCTTTGGCAGATGGCAGAGGAGTTCTTCGTGAAAGGAGGCATGCACAAAGAAGCTGTTGCCATGTACAACAGCGCACGGGTTTGGGACAAAGCCTACAAGGTAAGCGACCTTACCCCTTCAGATACTGTTATAGGAATCATGATACGCAAGAGTGTGACAATTTCTCAAAAACGTTTTTATTTTTTGAAACCAGCTGGCGACTGCATTTATGAAGCCGGATGATGTCACCTTGATGTACACCAATCTAGCCTCGAAGCTAGAAGAAGAAAACAACTTACAGGATGCTGAGAGGTGATATAGAATAATAATAATATAATTTATTACATTAGGAAAAGGTAATGGAATGGGCAAATGCCACTTACAAACATACCTCGGCAATACAAAAATGCCATACCATCCAATGATTAAAGATCAAGATTACAAAAATTATTTGGAATTCCAAGTGCCACCCACATGACTATTAATAAAAATTGTGTAGCCAATTCTATCTGGCCAAGTCCCACTTATCCTTGTACTATGACCACAAGAACTCGCCCTATTGCAATATAAAATCTGGAGGGAAACCTCAGAAGGAAGAATTTAATTTATTATTTTATTAAGATACTCAAATTCTACTTTGGCCATGTAGATCTGTAATGAGTCTAATGCTAATACTCGTAATCTCTCTGCATAGGGGAGATCTCACATACCCGACAGACGATTGGTTAATGTATGCTTATAAAAACTAAGCGTCAGTAAAGTTCAAAAAGATTTAACTATAAGTGTTTTTGAAATGTTTCCATATGGAATCCCTGTTCTAAAAATGTCGTAAAAATATCGTAATTTGTTTTTTAAAAACTCCAGACTCTACATCTTAATGGGCGAGCCTGATTCGGCCATTGCAATGTACAAGAAGCACCAACAGTACGACAACATGATTAGGCTGGTCAAAATTCACCACCCTGACCTCCTCACTGATACCTTCACCCATTTGGCCAAGGTGGGTCACTTTGTGAGGTTACCGCAAGATTTAATAGTGGTTCCTTACCTGTCGCGTTGTTTCACAGGAACTCGAGTCAAATGGGCAGTTTCGGGAGGCTGAACAGTATTATTTGGAGGCCAATGATTGGAAGTCCTCAGTGAACATGTATCGCACGGCCAGCATGTGGCCAGAAGCCCACCGGGTAGGCAAGAGTTACTCATCAAAGAAAAACTCACTGCGCTGATTAATAACTCATTAATGTCTTAGGTGGCAAAAACACACGGTGGACAAACTGCCTACAAACAAGTGGCTTACTTGTGGGCAAAAAGTCTCGGAGGTGAAGCTGCTGTCAAGCTGCTAAACAAATCCGGATTGCTTGAATTTGCCATCGATTATTCAGTTGAAATTATGTGAGTATGCCGTGTACCCCAACTAATTTAAGCTGAAGTTGGATTCAATCTCAATCTACGTTCTGGGTAAAATTGAATTGAGTTTTCTTGTTATCATAGCAGTCTTCAGTTTGGAATTTATAGTCGACATCGACTCATTATTGGTCTCAACAAACAGTCCAAAGTATATATCATTACCCTTTTTCATTTCAGGGCGTTCGACTTTGCATTCATTTTGGCTAGGCTGGCCATGCCTGAACGGGTGCCAGATATCCACCTGCAGTTTGCCATGTACTTGGAGGATGAGGGCAAGTTCAATGAAGCTGAAATCGAATTCATCAAAGCTGGCAAACCTAAAGAAGCAGTTTTAATGTGAGTTTTTCAGTTTTACAAAAATTGTATTATGTGTGATTACTGGTTTAAAACCAAAAGGTGCTAATTATTTAAATCAGTGAGAAAATAGCACAAGCGGTTTATTGGCTAAATTTTTAATTGCAAAAAAATTAGGTTTCAAACAATCTGAAAGTTGCATTAAATTTTACCTGCAGGTACATCCACGACCTCGCTTGGGACGATGCCATGCGCGTCGCAGAAGCACACAACCCCCAGTCGATTCCAGACATTCTTGTTGGCCAGGCAAATGCTGCGTTCGACAAGAAGGACTTCGCAAAGGCTGAATCGCTGCTGCTTAGGGCCCAAAGACCGGATGCCATTGTCAAGTATTACAAGGCGAGTGTTCTGCATAACGGGTCGAAAATTATGTTATTGATATTGATATTACAGGATGTGATAGTTTTAAATTGAAACTTTTGTCGAAGAAAACGTTGGGAATAAAAGAAAAATTAAGCAAGATGTACATGTATTGACTGGTAAAGTAAGCATTTACCTATTTTCCTTCAACCAGGATAACGATATGTGGGTGGATGCACTCAGGGTTTGCCGTGAATATTTGCCGCATCAACTTCAACAGCTGCAGGAAGAGTACGAGCATCAGTCTGACGAAGTCAGAGGCAGGCAAGTAAAAAAAATTGAGTCAAGTTAAACGGAGTTCCAGAATTGTTCTCATTGTCGATTTTTTTTATTAACAAGTACGTTTTTCTTCAAAGGAAGTTATTATTTTTGGTTATTTATTTTTAAATTTTTCTATTATAAGTTCATAACATTTAAGTATTCAATATGCAAACTTTGATTTCTTCTCTGCTAGTCATGCAGATTCGGCCATTGTTCAAGCCCGCGAATGGGAGAAATCAGGTAATTTTGCACAAGCAGTTGATGCCTACCTGCGCGTGTCTGAGGCACACACCAACGACTTGACAATCTTGGAAAAGTCTTGGAGCAAAGCTGCCGAACTGGCCATCAAGTTCTTGGGCACTTCCAAAGCTCTGGAAACTGCCCAGAACGTGGGTCCACGACTCGTGGCAATACAAAAGCACAGCGCTGTTAGTACTTTTATTCTAAAATCGTTCTTCTTGTGGGTTTCTGCTGAATAACATGATCATTATTATTGATAGGCGGCACAAGTATTCCTCGGTGTCGATATGCACAAGGAGGCCATTGATGCCCTAATGGCTGCCCAAGATTGGACAAAGGCTCGGAAAATCGCCAAGGAACTGCAACCGAGGTAATAGCCTATTAAATAGTCAATATTTAGAGAAGCACTGCAGTGTTAAAGACTAGTTGCGTGGCATATACTGTATATTGTAAACAAAGTTTGGGCGATTTCTGTTTCTGCGAGAGTTGAGGAGAAAATGCGCCCGATTATTCATATACAAGGGTTCCATTAGAACTTGGGAATCCTGGAAATCTTGGGAAGTCAAGGGATTTGAAATTTCAATCCAGGTGATATTTCATATATCGATTATGCGCCGGTGGTCGAGTGGGAGCGCACTGGCCACTCGACCCAAGAGTTGCGGGTTCGCATCCCGGCCGAGGTCGGTGGGAAAATTTTGGGCAGGCGA